>JAOUQW010000049.1:16089257-16101689 GCA_028565825.1 Olivaichthys viedmensis
GAATAAGTCTGTAATGTAATGAAACGTGGAGAAGGTGAAAGGGGTGTGCAGACTTTCCGGCTTGACTGTATATTACACACACAATTGTATTATTATTAATATAATATATATATTATATTATATTATATATTTTTTAATATTTATATATTTAACATTTTTGTTGGTCAGTGTTTATTAAACTACTGACAATATTGTGATGCAATTTCAATGTTATGACAATATAATATTGTCATATCACCCAGTCCTATTTGTTCACTGCTAATTTAAAGCAGTTCTTAGCACAAATAGTTTTCATACCCAAACCAAATTGGTTCTTCTGTTAACGCCTGCTGTCTTGCTGCAGTAATGTGAAACCCCTCTCTTTTGTGGGGACCTGAGCGTTTCACGTTCGGTGTAATTAACACGACTTTTGCGACAGGACTCGAAACTGGTCGGGGCCACTTTTAAGTTTAGGTTTCACAGCTATAATGTAGGAAATCGCTTTCCCAGTCTGCTGGATTTAAGATGGCAAAGGACGAATGGCTGTGTGTGTGTGTGTGTCTGTGTGTTTTGGGGGGGTCGGGGGGGATTTATGTGGTTGTTGGAAGCAGGCTCAGCCTTTGCCATGAGGCGTTTCTTTCATGTGCACGGACAGGCACGGTGAGACCGAGGTGTGTGTGTGTGTGTGTGTATGTGGGGAAGGTAGTTCAGGTTGAGTGGTGGGGTGGGGTGGGGGGGAGCGGCCACTCCCTTCACTTGTACCAGCCTGTTCCGTAATGAAGCTCTGCTGTCAGGGGGATCATCTGTCTTCAGCCCTGGCTTGAAAGCCAAACAGCGGAAGGCGCCTGAAAAATGTGCTGTGCTCTTAAAGCAACACCAACCTAATACAGTCCTCCGCCAAGCATGTGCGTTATGAGAAACAGAGCTCCTCTTTGTTCACACAGTGTGTGGAAAATCATGGCCTTCCCCCCCCACTTAGCACTGGAAAAAAAATGTAGGTGTATTTTGTTGCACCGTTTTAAGACGAGTCTACTGCTGAATGATGACGATATATTTTTCATCCACATTTATTATCCACAAGTCCATCCTGCTACTTGACTGCAAGAGCTGCTGTTGATCTTTGGATGCATTGCTTTAGCAATGGAAGGCTTCACTGCAGTCTAGGCCATGGCTTTGTTCTCGCTCCAGCTATGGGCCGATGTTTCTGGAAGCCTCTCCAGCGCTGGCGTCAGGGAATGCTCATCGTGGAGCAGCCTAATCCGCGGCCGCCCTGCTGCGCCATTTCTCACGCACGATCAAACTGCTCCACGATGAGGGGCATCTCCGAGGAGAGAGAAAGAAGGAGGGATGAAGGAGGACAGAAGCGACCTGTCATAAATTCCCTATCGGCTCCAGAAGGTCAAGGTTGGCGAGCAATGGCAATGATGTCTTTGCTCGAGTTGAAGCGGCGGTACACAGAGAGAAGCCTGCACGTGATAAATAGCCTGTCTGCTAGGACCCTAAATCAATCCCCTACCTGCAGAGAGAGGGAGAAAGGTGTGTTCTGCTTTTCTTTTCTTTTTTTCCTCCTTTAATTTCTTCTTCTTTCTTTTCCTTTCATTCATGTCAGCTGAATATGCTACATCGGGTGTGTATAGGTACTAAATGAAGATGCGGGCCAGTCTGAGGTGAGCCATACGCCGGGCCTTATTCAGCAAACACACAGCGATCTGCTTTTAGCTCTACCCTCAGCATAACATTTTCTTCTCTCGGATTCGCAAACAAAGCTGCTAAAATGGTTAGGGAACCCAGCGTTCTGCTCAGCTCCACCCTGTTGACTGTAGCCTTGAGATCAGCCAGGCTGTCTTGTGGAAAACAGAGTGCGTGTGTGCGAATAGTAAACACAGATCGAGTAGTTTTGCCAGATGTTGTGGCGATTTGGCACGGACCTGAGCGCTCCTTTTCCCACTCC
This sequence comes from Olivaichthys viedmensis, assembly GCA_028565825.1. Lineage (NCBI taxonomy): Eukaryota > Metazoa > Chordata > Actinopteri > Siluriformes > Diplomystidae > Olivaichthys > Olivaichthys viedmensis. The sequence continues at coordinate 16,091,188 of JAOUQW010000049.1, forward strand.
GTCCATTTCCAGGATCGCCATGACCCTCGTCAGTGATGTATGGTAACCGAATGAGACTCCCTGTCAAAGCTCTTTAACTAAAGGTCACTGCAGGCTCAGAGGGGAGCTGACACAAAGCCAGACATAAAGTAGTTATGAAAATGTTTGTTTTATTGGCTTATGAAAAGAAAACATGGGTAATAATGTAAAAAAAAACAAAAAAAACCCCCACACGTATACCGATGAATAAAATATTACAACTGCAGTGTAATAAACTCGTTGCACAATAATATAACCGATGAAGCCCAAGGTATAGCTTGTGTTGTTGATCACACAACTGCACTACGGATAATTGATACCTTTTTGTATTTTCCAAAAGACTTGAATGCCCTTCAGTAGGCATAAACGTATAAAACATTGTAATATCTCACTGAAGAAAATGATCTGTCCGTTAAATAGCTCTATAATGCCCTGCAAGGTTGATGATGATGTTCTCAGCAATTGTGTGCGCGTGTGTGTAGTAGGGCTTAATCGTGTCTCCTGGTGCTGCACTAAATCATGATTAGTAAATGAGGGTGATCACAGCAGAGCGTCTCGCCGAGATAACACCAGTCATTTCCCTTTAGCAAAATACTGTGTTTCCAGCCCTGCCTTCTTACAGCTGAGAGTCTCAGTCCTGCTCCCCTGCAGGATTTACTACTATTCTCGCCTTAATAAATACTATAATAATTACAACACCAGCAATAATATCATACCCTCTCTTTTACTTATTATCTTCCTGTGTGTGTCTCTGTGTGTGTGTCTGTGTGTCTATGTCTCTGTGTGTCTCTGTGTCTGTGTCTCTGTGTCTGTGTCTATGTCTGTGTGTCTGTCTCTGTGTCTATGTGTCTGTGTCTCTGTGTTTATGTGTCTGTGTCTCTGTGTCTCTGTGTCTATGTGTCTGTGTGTGTGTGTGTGTACGCATATATAAAATGTACATGCGGGTAGCCAGACTATGGAGAAGCCCTATGAATAGTGCAGGTCAGTCCAGCTAAGCATGGCCAGTATATTGCGTTTGTCTTTCTGCCTGCATGCCTGTGAACTTCACACCAGGACGGCATTGTTATGCATTTGGACGTGCTGTGCTAGCATACTTCAATGTGGAGGTCATGCAGTTTCCCGCATTTCCACATGGGCTTGGTACTCTGGACGCATACGGGTGCTGAATAAACACATTTCCGAATGCCCTGAATCTCTTCTCTTCTGTCTCCTGTAAATATTTTTGTAATGTTTTTTTTTTCTTCTTCTTTTTTTCCTCCCTTTTCTCTCTAGCAGCGATTTGTAGGAAATGGCATCATCGTGTGAGCATGTATGTCTGTAACGAACCGCCTCAGCCGAGCCTGTGTGGTCTGTTGGTTTACATTTCACTCTTATCAGCCCGCCATAATAATCGCTCTCACTTTGATCACTTGGAGGAAGTAAAGCACAAACTATTTTGTGGCTCAGCCTCAGCTGATGACTTTTTTTTACATTAAGACACAAGACTGGAAACCTGAAAAGCCTGGAGCGAAAAACGAATGGCTCTGGTGTAAAAATGAGAGTATTTACCATGTTGTTGGATTTTATATATAATGAGAGAGAGAATTTGTTATTTGTGTAGCACGTTTGTTTACAGCTTGCTGAAGAATGTAGGCCTAACATGTGCGTGTGTAGAATATCTTCACAAATCTACTGAGACGTCGTTATAACAGAGAAGTTGCCTTTTGCTTGAGTGGAAAGCTTGAAAAGCAGAGGTTATTTTTGGAGATGCTGCATGAGCCCTAGGGCATTACACATCAGTGTTGACTCCCATTGGTGGAGGGGGAGACATGGATTTGGGACGTAGAGTCTTATGTCGAGTCTGCTTATGGCTAGTTCTCTCTCTCTCGCTCTCTCTCTCTCTTTTTTTTTTTGCCCTGAAATGATTTGACAAGTCTGACCTCAATGGGAAATAGCTGCTCCTTGAAGCCATTGCTTAACATTATTTGAGCCTTGCGCTGTCTCTAGACATTTCATTTCCTCCCAAAACATTTTAACTGGGACTTTTATTTCACAGCCACATTATTTTTTCAGCAGTTGTGTTGGAGGAAAGAATGCATTTGCTGGATCGTTACGATGTTATGCGTTTCTCAGCTGTGGTTGACGAAGGCGGCCAGCTCTGCTCCTTGCAGGTAGAAAGTGCAGAGTCAGCTGATCTGGGCTGGCAGTAATGAAAATGATATGGATTTCCTTAATGAAATGCTTTAAGCTGCGTTTATCTCGAGTACCACGCACCTTCATTGTTCAACTCTATGGGGGCGTTTCAACTTGAGCCCTTTTCTGTTGATTGCTACTCTTGGAGTCTGAATCCTTTGTAGTGTGAAACTCTGCTTGGAAACCACTGAAACTCGGTGGCTGCCAAATAGAGATCTTAGCGGGGCCGAAGGGTCAGGGCAGTTCCCTCTCAAGGTTTAACCGAACGTGCGTGCGCCGGCATGTGCAGCCATACTTCATAGGTGGCAAGGAGCTCTCTGCATTCAGCCCTCAGCCCTGCCATGCATCTCAACCCGCAGCTTTCCCACATGAAACACTGCTGCCAACGATATGCGATATGGCAAAAAAAAAGCATAGCACTCTGTTAACCACTTAAGTAGACCACTTTGGTGGTTTGCTAACTACGGATGCCACCCGGAGTTTGGCTCTGAGTGGCAATCAGTTATAAATGAGTAAAGTGTTCAGTAGTGTTAAATTTTAGTCCAGATTATGACGGTAACACTTGTTGCCACAAAGGCAATAAAACCATTGCTACAGGCTGTTTGGCAAAACACCTGATGAGCAAGGACAATATAAATCTCCGGAAATGCGCAGTCTTGCATCTTCATCGCTTTTACCCCCCCATCTTCCTCGTATACTGAAGGCATGCCGTAGCTCCCAGTGCCATAGATGCAGAGTTTACTAGGCTAAGAGAGAAATTCTTACAAATGGGCTAATAACAAATTGTTACAGAGTAATAAGTCGAAGCTAATTGCTAAGCTAATTGAAAGTGTACTTTTGTTATGTAGCATAAAACACGAATTCGTATTGTTCTTAATGAACTCTGTTGTGTTTTCTCCCAACGAAGTATGGAACCGATGAGCAGTTTTCAATAACAGCAGTAGTATTAAAAGAAACGTAACGATTACATCCTCGTTGCTAAAAGCACGAGTACAAAGCCTATGTAAAGAAGATTTTTCACTTCATTTCGAACAAAAATCAACACAGGTTGTTGTTTAGAGGCTCGTCATGATTTGGTCTAAATCTCTTTTATGAAGCATGGATTTTGCCAGTGTTGAGGCAGCACTGACGATATCTGCAATGTACTACAAAAAGCGCCATTGCAATGTAAATAGGTCATATTGCCCATCTCTATTTCTGCACCAGCATCCGGCGTTGAGGGCCGCAGTTACACACACTGCACACACACAGGAACCTGCTACAAGCCACTGCTCAGGGGAATGATGCGGGTTTTGCCCACACTCTCTTCCTTCTCTGGTGGCTGCATTTACATGCATTTTGTGTGAAGAGAGATTTGCTATTTTTTCCCTCCCTTTACTTTACTGTTTTTTTTTTTCTTTGTTTTTCTTTTCTCTCTCTCCCTCATATCGTAATTGAGAGGCCAGGTCAGCTACTCCCTCCTCTGGGGTGATGAGCTCGTCATTGGTATGCCGCACAGGCCGTTCAGAAACCTGCATACCTGCATAGATACCACACTTCCAACATTGTAACCAACCTTCGGTGGTGGGGAAACGCTGCACACACCGCACAGGCGTTTTGACAGCACTCATTCTCCTTAGACAGACTTGGCTGGCTGAATAAAAGGAAGAAGCACAACAGGCATTATGTGAACGAAGTTGGTGCTTTTTAATGGCGCTAATTGTTTTGTTAAATGCCAGTGTGCTTGAGACAAAAGTCACAGAGAAGATGTGCTGGCTTCCTTTTATGTCTCTTACTTTACTGCTTTAATGGCACCGTGTGTGTGTGTGTGTGTGTGTGTGTGTGCGCGCGTGTGTGTGTCTCATCACCAGGCGAGGCGAATACTGCCTTTTGGGAATGACATGGCTCCAGAGGTTGCACAAAAACGTATTTAATTGGATCCGTGAGAATAATAAAAAAAAAAAGGTTTCCCTCTCTTGTCTGTCTGTCATTGTGTTTTTTTTCCTTTCATTCCTCATATCTACTCCTCAGTCAATCCTAATATATTCACAGAATATATTAATTTCTTTATGAAGGTAAAAAACCAGTATCAAAACAAAGATTCTGACTTTTAAGCACGGTAAGACTTAACGACGCTAAGCATTCATTTGCACATGTCACTGCCCCAGTTAGTTGCCTGAGGTTCCCGCAAGGCTTCTGTGCCGTTTCCTCTCTATTTTTAGACTGGGGAGACGCTCACCAAGGCATATTTGTCTGCTCATCATCAAGATGAAACGTCATCATAATTTAGTCTCCTAATCTTGGCACTTTGCCTTCTTCCTTGAAGTACTTGAAACTTGCATAATCCGTCTAATCCGCGGCCGTGATTTTAGTCCGTGCTTAATTTGCAAACATCCACGCAAGTCACGGTCCTGCGCATATGAAAAGAAGGTTTGTAATGTTGACGCTCCTTTTATGCTGCAGTTTAACCTCTTCTCATTCATTGGTCAGGTTTTTCAAATCCTGTTAGTAGGACGTCGCTTGTCATCATGACGTTCGTTTGCCGCTCAATGTGAGAGACCTCGTCTCAGCGCTCTCGCTTTCTCTCTGCAATATCCTTTATTTACGCACTCTGCTATGCAGGGAGGAATCGGAAAAACGCCGGCAATCAATCGCTGGCCCTTATCGCCAGCAATTAGAGTCAGTAATGTGAGCAAAGGGATCCATAACGCTGGGAAATCCATTAGCACTGGCGAGCAGGGTCACATCCAGCCTCATAGCGCTGATGAGATTCCAGCACTGCGTCTGCCCTGATGTATGTTCATGATTTTTAAGATGATGCCTTCTTGGTGTGACTGCAGCGGTCGCTAATTGGGTGTTCAGATTCGATATGCTGCTGTTCAAAGCCGACCGTTCTTGTTGAGCTGAGCGAGTTTACAGTCTACGCCTTAAATGGGGTCTGAAGGCGAGGTGGGACTTTTAGCCTTTCACCTTTCCAGACACACACTGCGATTGCTAGTACAGTTGTGATTCGCTGAGTTGGCTGTGATGGCTGTGTTGGCTGAGACTCGGCGCAAACAGACTTATCTCTGCTATGCAGGTGCTGGTCCTTGTCACTTGCTCTCCTTTATGACCACACACACACACACACACACACACATTGCTCCCACATGCTGTGTCTACTTCCCATTAAAACTCCTGACTGCTGAGCTTTTGAAACACAAATGCTAAATTGGACATAAACGCAGATCCAATTAAATCTATAAGTTGATCTCGCCATTAAAACGTTACATTTCAGGACAGTGAATGTTATTTGTAGGAACACTTCAGCCAGAATTGCTAACAGTGCATGCGCTGTAGTTCGGACCAGTTAGCGTGAGCTCGTTTGCATAGCGCCCCCTGGCCATTGCTGCACTTGTATTTATAAATCGCATTCTGTGTGAAAGGTGAAAAGCCTCCTGTTGTTGATGCAACTCAAGAACCTGTTTGGGTCTGGGGCCTGAGCTTCCTGGTTAGGTCAGCGTGTATAGCATGGTAGCATTAATGATTTAAAAAAACAAAAAAACGTAACACAATTATAAAGAAAAGGAACAAAGCTTCACCATGTAGCCGAACACGATTGTATCAGTAGTGTCTCAGTATGGCGAGCCGGAGGAGGAGGAAACTTTTAGCTGCAGATGTTATACGTTTGCTCGATGAGTTTAATAAAAAGTAAGTGTACAAAACAGGATTGGTCTTGGTCTACAGTATTTACTGATCTTATGATGTGTAAAAGAAAGTCTTCAGCACAGCGAAAAGCTAATATTTTAGCTAACATGAGATAACATTGGTGTTAAATATCACATCAGCTCGCTACATGCTGTATGCTTAATCAACTGAACCTTCCAGTGTAACCGAGACCGAAGGTCAGCTATACTTATGAGGTGTGTGTGTGTTTCAATGTATTTTAATGTGACCATATCTTTACTTTTTAAAAATATTTACATTTCATGAAATTTTAATGTAAAATATGTGTTTTAGGAAATGTTTGGAACAGTTTCATTGTGTGTGAGCTTTAGAGAATACATTCAGGAAAAAAAACAACTTATTGAAAAGCGTATATAAGCGTAATGTGGTCTTAATGAGTGTGAACATGTCTTTTCTTTACTGTGTTATACCATAAGATCACATGTATTAGTAATTTATTGAGATTGCGGGAATGGTTAATGAGAGACAAGCCAAATAGAACTTTATAAAACCACAAAAAAACATTATTAGAGCTTACAGAATAAAAAGGTTCGCTCTGTGTTTGGCCGGTGCTCAAAAATCCACTTTATAATTGTCTGAGAACTTTTAGAATGTACATTTTTGTTTTAGTAATCGCGACGTGTAGGCCTGTAAATGTATACGTAGAGTTTTGCTAGCTGAAACGTCAATACTTTGATGCCCCATGTCTCAAAACCCAGATAAAACCTTAAAATTATGTAAATATGAATTTCCACTGAACTATTCCTTTAATGTTGGCAACAGATTTGGGATTTACAATAACCACAAACTGAAATTTAAACCCCAAAATCCTATTTCTTTATTAAATCTTTATGTAGCACATTTGATTGATCTTTTGTGGCTTCCTAAAAATGTTTTGACTATTTTTAGAGACTCTCGCTCTCTCTCTCTCTCTCTCTCTCTCTCTCTCCCTCCATTTTTGTTCAGACAGAGTGCAGCCTAGATGAAAGAACCCTTTTAGCAGTGCGGCCTAGATGTTTGCGATTCAGTCAAGCCCAATAAATCATATTACGTTTGGGCAAGAGGAGGCGGTCGTACAGCAAGCGCGGCGCAGCAAGCTCATTATACATGCGAGTAACATGACATCGTGTGGAGTATTGTTCCCAAGAGCACACAAACATATACACGCGTAAAAAAAGGTGTATATGGTGCTGTCTGGCTTAATCAGTGGTGCGCTCATCAGTGTGCTCGAATGCTTTATTTGGCTGTGTGGAAATCCCCGTCCGTTTGGCAGGAGCTGAGCGCATGAATGCTGCTCCAGGCGTCTCACATGCGCAAATGCGAGTCACATTAGGGCAAAGAGAAAAACACGCTTTCTATTTCTCTCTTTCTCTCACACACACACTTTGTCTTTAACAAAATCTTCCACACAGTCTCTCTCTCTTCCTCTCACTCTGCCTGTTCATTTCCCACCAACACCTGGTCAGGGATTGCAATCTGGAGTCGTAAATGCCACAGCCCTCCCAAGATTCCGACCCAGAGCTTAGCTTTTTCTTCCTCTTGCACTCCCTCTCATGTTTTCCCTTTCCTGCTCTTTCTCTGCAATCTGATGGGCCTCAAAGCTCCATAAACACTGGATCTAGCTCGGAGATAAAGATCAGTGATTTCTGGCTTCCGTTCTCAGGTTGCATGATCAGTGTATCCTGGCTGCCCAAACAGTGTCATGTCAGTCGGGGCCAGGAAGATAAAAAATTGATTTACAATCACTGTTTTTGTTTATCTGTAATATTCTAGTCTAGGCAATAAGTATAAGAATTTAGCAGGCTTTTTTATTTTTATTATGAAAGGAAAGGAAACATCAGAAAACCCCTATTGGTATAGTGTAGTTTAGAAACTTTATTGTTTCTGAATTCCTCTGTCAGGCCTGAAAAACCCTATGACTGTAAGTACATACTTATAAAGAAGTCATTATATAGCCATGCTACTTTTATAAGTGGCTTTTTGTTTGTCTGATCACTATATCTGCTGCGATAATGCTAACTTCTACTAGTGGGCTCTTCAGTGCTATGTTAGCCCTCAGCAGTGTGTTTTCCCATAACATACACCTCCTGGAGGAGCATGCCTACCTTAAAAACACTTGCATTAGCCGAACTGTAATATGGCTCTGTGTTTAAAGTAAACAATTATAAGTTGCAGCACTGGCTAGAGGGCAAAAAAACCACGCCTCGTAATCCAGAAAGTACGGTAGAACAATAAAACGTGAGGTCCTAATAAATACCCTGGGATTAAAGTGTTGCGCTTGTGTTTGTTCACTTGTATGAATCATGTTATTACTGAAATCTTAATCTGTCACAAAGTGTTTCTGAGAGTGAGAATGTGCCTTTTCCAGTTCTTTCGGTGCGCTCTTGTCAAACACACCCACTTCCTTAATGGCTGAAGGCTCTCTCATGGTGAACTTGCCACATCTCCACTATCAACGATAAGAGTGAGCAGCCGCCACTGCTCTGGGTGCCAGTCCGCCATGCCCTCATAACTTTTTCGAGCTTTTCCTTGCTCTGCTGTGGCCCTTTGCTGAGAGATAAAGAGTGAGAGGCTTGGCCTACATCCTTCACACGCCTGTTTATACTGAGAAATCGCCGTGCCTCTGGTCTGTCCATAGCGGGACGGGCTGTTTACAGCCTTGTTTTACAGCATTCGGCTGTCCAAGGTGGTGTGAATGTTGCACCAGGAGCTCAGTTTCATACTTTTGATAGAGACTAATGCAGATTCTTCTGACTGAACTGCAGGTCATGTTTTAATCCTGCTCAAATTTCAGTCATGTCATGGACTTTGAAACATTGAAATGACTTGAACCATGTGTTGTTCCACCAATGTGTGTGTTTTGTCCATGCTGAAGGGGCTGCATTGCTCTTATTTGGAGAGTTTTGTGTGCTGATGCTGGCTTCTTCCTTTCCAAAATGCCCCATTTGCAGCTATGCTCAACAGCGAGGTGTGTGTGTGTGTGTGTGTGTGTGGTGGGGTAGGCAGGGGGGAATGGGGGCAGTGGCTCCATTAGCGTGCTGGTAAACAAAGCCATTGTTTTAATAATGGTGTCAGGAAAAAGCACAGAGCTCTGTCTCTCTGGCTCTGTCTGCCTCAGGTCATGGCTCTGCTCCCTCTCGCCGTCTTGCCTGTTTGTCTGCTGATGATATTTTTGTTGTGCTGGGTCGTTTAGATTCAGAGGAAGTGCAGTCTGCTGGGGATTTGTCAGGAAAAGAGCCCGGAGTGAGGATAATTTGAGCTGATGTGCTTGTGTGTGTGCAACCCCCCTGGTGTGCACTGAACTCTCAGAGACTGTTTCTCAAATCTGACGTTATGTTCGCATTGCCAGTTTCATAATCAGGAAGATTATTGGATGGTGATATTATGTGGCTATTTCTAGTTTTTGTGTTTTAATAAAGCCATTGATAAGCCATTCAGGTAAATAAATAGTTTGGGCGAAAATGAAATGTACACAGTATTCCCCAACTTTCGTTGATCGCCGCTTTCCAAAAAAAAGAGGCATTCTGGGTATTAATGTTTATATTAACGTCACTCTCGATGCTATAAAACTTTCACAGTCATTTTTGGAGTTATAATTCTGGACACATGTTGTTTTACAGCTTTCTACAAATGATTTGAAACCTAAAGAAACCTAAATGGGGCAGTGGTGGCTCAGTGGTTAGGGCACTGGGTGTGGGCCCACGATCAGAAGATCGTGGGTTCAAACCTCAGCTCCGCCAAGCTGCCACCGTTGGACCCTTGAGCAAGGCCCTTAACCCTCCCTGCTCCAGGGGTGCTCTGACCCCAGCTTACCCCCCTGCTGGGATATGGGAAGAATCAATTTCACTGTACTGTACTTGTATATGTGACAATAAAGGAGTGTAGGGCAGTGGTGGCTCTGCGGTTAAGGCTCTGGGCTACTGATCGGAAGGTTGAGAGTTCAAATCCCAGTTCCTCCAAGTCACCACTGTTTGGTCCTTAAGTCGCTTTGGATAAAAGTGTCTACCAAATCTAAATTAGATTATTCCTGGATTAATACAATTAACTTTACAATATGTCTATAATTCCCTGCTAGTCAAAAACAGTAAGTAGTGTAGACAAGGTAACATTACCAACTATAGGAGGCTCTACCAACTTCAGTTCTTTTTAAATCAGTGGTTTGTCTGCAAACTAGAGAGGATCAGGAGTAATGAATGGAGGTAGGAGGAAAAAAATGTACCTTGCAACTCCTGAAGGTCTCTGAGTCATCTTTTAAATAGACTGGTGCGTGCGTGTGTGCGTGCGTGCGGGGGTCAATTGGGCCACTGCTAATGTCAAGTTCTAATACAAAATAATATAAAACTTCAGCAACATTCTTACCTGCTCCTCATATGCCATTGGAAGATCTGCCATCTTCTGCCCAAAAGCTCCAGTCTTCTTCAGTTTGTCGAGCTTTAGAAGCTGTGGTTGTGATCGAAGACATCGTAAAGGAGAAACTGTAGAATACTGGCCATGTTGGAGTCTGTAATGTCTTAGTAACTGTACTCTGATTGATAGAACTAGAAAATGCACACAACTTACATTTCCACATGATCTCCCTGGCATTTGCCAACCCCCTGCGCTGTGTGTGAGCGCGTGGCCACAAACAC
>JAOUQW010000049.1:16101789-16136189 GCA_028565825.1 Olivaichthys viedmensis
TGTAGAATAAGTCTGTAATGTAATGAAACGTGGAGAAGGTGAAAGGGGTGTGCAGACTTTCCGGCTTGACTGTAAGTCCTTCATGACAACTGATATAAACCTACATAAATATTTATAAAAGGGTTATTCTAACCAGTGTCAGCTGGCATAAAGACCGCATTCGTCAATTTTGATGTCAAGTTTACGTAACACTCGAGTCAAGTGACTTTCTGGGCTGAGCTACGTTAGTGAACGGCACTGTTCTTTCTTGACTAGAGCGTCTCTGCTGGATGCTAATCAGGTCATTCGTACTGTGGCACCCTGATCCCTGCTGCCTTTATTTTGTGCTGTCTGCTCAGATCGCTTTGCATCAGTGCAGTTAGTGAGCTCTCCAGGCGAGATCGGGACGTGCATGTGTGTATTTGTGTACATCTTTGTTTCCTGACTGTATTTTGCCATTGCTACTTCTTGTGTAGTAGTGAGTGAGCGTGAGAAAGTGGGGTGATTGTCAGCTTGTGCTGATGTTCTGATGAGCTCTTTCACAATAAGATCTGCACAACGCAGTGCAGATCTTATTTGCGGACTTAAGTGCAGACCGGTTTTCCCTTTCGTTGTGTTATCTGCCAGCAAAGTGACCCCTGCTGTCCTTGAGCAATCTGAATGGTAATGACAGGCCTTGACCGAGCACAGGAGGTTACTCGAGTTCAACACTGCCTCCAACAACAATTTAAGCGCTCTGCCGTCCTCGACGCTTAATTTTTATAACCTGTTCTTTATTCATATGGTGTATCCATAGTTGAGTGTTGCCTCTGGTTCAGCAGTGCTTCACTATCACACAGCATGGACTAAAATAGGTAGGAGGGTGAAAGCTGAGCATAGGTCAGACCTTGCTCTTTATTTTGAGTCATGATACTCCCAGCTGTCACCTCGTTCTGCTGTCCTCCTCCTTCAGTGAATGGAGCAGCTGCTCAAGGCCCTGAAGAAGTGTGACGTCTCTGAGCAATTGTATATCCAGAAACGGTGGAATACACAGGGCAGTGGCTAAGGCTCGAGGCACTGAAGACCTTATTACGCCTTGTCACTGATACCTTTGTCCATATAGTGTGTTGTAAGGTTATCTTTTCAATACAGAGCCCAGAGAAAGTCTGAAAAACTGTGTTGGGTTTATCTTAGGCAAATAGTACTGAGGTGTGTGTGTGTGTGTGTGTGTGTGTGTGTGTGAAGTGTGCAGTTTTCATTATAGAGATAGCAGAGCTGTTGTGAGCTGATTGGTAAAGAGGCAGAATATTCTGACCATGAGAGCAAGCAGACTCTAGCCTGCATTGACCTACTTCCTGTGTGCCGCAGTCACACAAACACAGATTTCATTTTTATTAAAACGAGAAGACGTTAAGCCACACGCTGCATTAAACATGACCATGACATCGTTCGGTAGTTTTTTTTCCCTTCTGTTGGTCTGTGGTGACATAAGTCCAAATCGACATTTCAGTTCGCTGAGCACTTCAGCCCCTGCTGAATCGGGGCAGAGCTGTGCCATCTGTGTCTATACTGTACTCCAGTTAAACCCCAGAGGAGAGCTGGGTACAGACATTTCCCCTCTAAGACCCCTATTCTCCGTTTTGTCTTGCCTTCCTGCTTCTTTTGGTTCTCTCGTTTTTCCTCCACCTCTCCTCTCCGATAGCCCATTTAACCAGATGCACAGTTTGGCGACCTGGCTTGCAGCGTGCCAGCAATGCCTGCCGTTCATTAACCCCAGAGAGCTGGCATGGGCGCAGTGTGTGCACAGGTCAGCTGGATATGCCTGGATACATAGTACAAATTACACACTATCCCCCTGGTTTCACTGACCTTCGTACCGCATGTTAATTTTTAATGAGAATTACTTTTTTTAAAACCCGTCTTTAGTAAGAGAGAATGGATAAGTGAGGGAAGCCATCAATCATGATCCATTGTGGTTTGGTAATGAAGGAGAGCCAAGTTTCTACCTTCGGACATGTTGGGATCGGGGGGCGAGTCACATGTGTGTGTGTCTCAGCCGTCGGGAAAGGTAATGAGGGGGAAAGGTAATAGTCAATTTTATGGAAATGTCAGCCTTATCATTGAAAACCTGTGTAGAAAATGAAAAGTTTTGAGCACAAGTGGAAAAATTGAATGCTTTTTTTTTTCTTCCCCAAGTCTATATTTAACTGCTTTGACTGAACCTTTTAAAGACAACCTGAAATCAAAACTGAGCTTTTCTACCTTCAATTCTACCTTTTCTACCTTCATATTGTGCATAATTTATTAATATCAGTCACTTAAAGGAATCAAAAAGCAAACTTAGGTTTTTTTTTAGTCATCTTCCATCAAAATGCAGTGACCTCTGTCCACCTCTAAATGCCTTGTGATTTTAGACTATGTCACCATGCATACACGGGTGGGGGAAAAAATATTAACCAAGAAGAGTAATCCTCCACGAGTGACTGTAGATTAGCGTCCAGGTCTGCCTCCATGTTTGTTTTAATACAGCCCCCCCAATCCAAACAAATCCTAAGTCCGGTTTTACGTTATTGCCTGCCCGAATATTGTGTTTCACACTGAATTACGTCATGTTACAGAAGAAAAATGCGTTATGATTTTATGTTTTGTTAAATTGTATTGTTTAACCATCAGATACGAGTGGAGTTTGCACTGTTTCAACAGAAAGAGCAACAGAGCCATGTTTCTTTTTACTTAATGTCATCAGTTGGGCTGGTTTTCTGCAAAGGTCTTTAAAACTCTCAGCATTTGCTGGAGAAAACTCTGTCCGTGTGATCGCTGCATGTTGTGTACATGAATATTTTACTTTCGAATATTGGTCTGCGTGTCACATGATATGCAAGATATATCCAAACTGTCTCACCGATGCCAGGCTTGTGCGGGCAGAGAGACACTTTGCATAAATGAGCTGAAATGTCACATCCATAATACTGAAATTGTTCTAGTACAGATTACAGCTGGGACAGATGAGGGGTGGAAGGTGGAGTGTGAAACGAAAGGGTTAAGTGGTGCAGTGGGAAAAATGACCCCTTCTGACACCTGTCCCGACAGGTCGGCTCCTCACCTGTTCCCCTCTCTCACTCTGAAACACACACACACACACACAGGCTTAAAAAGAGTGAGGGGGAGGCTCCAAAAAGGCTGTCGGAGTGATTAAAAACACAGCAGGCTTGGTGAATCATTTTTGGTTTGAATCCACATTATGCAACCACCGTCTGTTAGCCGGCATGCCGTCCACTGCTGTGGCCGAGCAGGGCTTCGTATCCTTTGTGCATTAAAGGGTTAGGGTGTTGGTTTTTGTTACCCACACTCCCTATTTATATCCCACATAGTATTTAAGCTTAGAGGACACGAGGAATTCCCATAAAGCAGTAATTGTGCATACTGCAGGCTGATTTTGCGTTTGTCAGCAAATTGAAGCACTGTCGTTCATCTGGGCTTGCAGCAGTGTGTAGCGCATATGTACAGTATGATACAGTACGCTGCCAACCTGATAAATGTGCATCTCATTTACGCTAATGCTATTTCTTCCACCTCGCCTCCCCACACATTCGAAAGGACGAGAAGGTGCAATGATAAGAGGCCGCAGATCTGAGGGAGAAAGGCTGGCTCGGCTCATTAACAATTAAAACGGCTGTACTCGTTGACCTCGGTGTGTTAGTCATGCATGAGATCAGAACCTGCTGGGAACAGGGTTTATATAAGGCATAAACTGCTTAGATAGAGTACTCGCTAAAGAACTGTTTACGTCTGTACGGATTGTCAGAGGTTTAGCATTGCTTGATTCCTCGTTTAGGCTGCACATTGTTCGTGGTTGCTAAAGAGATGCAAGCGGAATGAGTTGTTTTGGTTTCAGAAGCGGCTGCCAGCCTCAGATTCTCATCTGCTCCTCGAAGCCTTTGAGTGAAAAAATAGCTCTTGGCCCACAAATTTCATCTAATCATTAATGCGTGGCACCCACAAGGAGCAATTTCTTTTTTACGCTTTATGAAAATATGAATGTAGTTCACGCCTCATTTCTTCCTTCTTTCGCACCAAACCTCCTCATTTGTCCAGCTCCAAACGAGTCTGTTGACCTCTCCTGAAAACCGCAATTCAGGCTCCAGAAATACTCGTTCCCCCTCTTTCTCTCTTTCACTCCCCTCTCTCTCTCTTTCTGCCTCTCTGTCCTTGCTGTGAGAAATGTCGGGGGAATCCCCAAAGGGCTCACAGATCTGCGAGAGACAGCAAAGTCTCTAAAAACCCAACAAATCCGTGCCAGCTTTGTGAACTTGGCCTCATATGGTGCAACTGAGACGAATATTCTCCTCCCAGCACCAAAAATAAGCCTGGTGGAGGAAAAAGGAACGTTTTCATAAAGTCAGAGGAAAACATTTCATGTCTGATTTTGTGTGTTGTTTTGAGTGGGGAAGGGAGTAACAGTGCCGTGCTTAACCCGGGCCTCTCTTTCTTTCCTCAGGTGTATGTAGAGTTTGATGACCTGGAGTGGGAGAAGCGTGAGTGGGTAAAGGTGTACGAGGACTTTCAAATCTTTCTTCTGGAGCAGCAGCTAGTCTGGGCCAAGAGGAAAGAGGGCTCGCAGCTGCAGGGCACCAGGGCCAAGCAGATCCAGTGGCCTGCTCTGGTGAGTGGCCTCCAACCCTTTCCCTTCTTCTTCCTCTCTATCGCCGTGTCTCTTCTTCTTCATGGAGTTTGCAAATGCACACACGCTGTAGTGTGGAGAGCTGCAGCAGGACCTGCTTTATCAGGCATCACAAAAGCTTGGAAATAATATGCCAGCCTTTTTTTTTTTTTGTGCCGCATGATTTGGGGTTTCAGGCTCTTTTAGATCAGTGACTCGAATGTGATGATAAAGTCAGTTTGTTTGGAGGGTTGGTAAGCCCTGCTGAGCCGTTTGAGAAAATAACAGGGGGTGTAACGCCAGTTGAAAGACGTGACTGAAGGTGTGTGTGTGTGTGTGTGTAAGCTTGAGAGAGAGCGGTGGTAAATGTTAACCCGTGCTCTCAGTGGTGTGTTGCTGAGGAAATGTGCGTGCTGTTTTGATTATGTAACGGCGTGTAGCACAGCGCCATCTGGCCCAGGCACAGGAGATAAGAGTTCAAAACAAAACCCTAGCCACTGACAAATACACATACGCACAACCCACCATGTGTCATCATTTATTCTTTTCCCGAGAACATGTGTCTGGGCTGTTTACCCCTCATTGTGTAAGCATGGATATTTTTTGGTATTATGGTCAGAAATGTGTAAGAAACAATTAAAAAATGGTAATTCTTCTAAATAAGTGGCTTTAGTACTCTGCCTATTTTAATACCTGGCAGCATGTCTCTTTTAAACAGCCAAGCCATTGTTTGCAATGCTTACACACATCTTCTCTTTCCTCTAATATGTATAAGTGGAGAGGGATAATCTTATCTAACATGAAAGGCACCCGCCTGGTGGACAAATGAGCCAGTCTTATCCTGTGTAAATCCATGTTGTTGTTTTTTTTCTTTCTTTCTTCTGAATGGATGCTGCTCACACTCCTAGAATGATTACGCCGATAAAGCAAATTTTGCTATTCACTCTTTATCAAGCCGCTATTGCAATGGGAAACGGTCCTAAATAGTAGTTGCAGGCAGGCATTTGAGACTGAACCGTTCAGGCGGTTATATACTTCAAATAATGAAATATCTAAATAAAAAAAAAATAAAAAGCCCCACAGTCGTAAGTAGACTCAAAAATAATTTGTACATCATTAAAAAAAAAGAAAGAAAAGAACAATGTTTTTTAGAGGGCTATATACTGAGGCAAGGTCACAGACGTCAAACAGCAAAAGATCTCTCCATGCTGTTTTGCAGTGTTTATCACCTCGTGATTTCACTCCTTGAATTCGTGCACATTTGTACAACTTTAAAATCTCTTATCTGGACCTGTTTTATAGATGCAGATAACAATGTAGGCTACCAGCTCTGCGGGTTGTCCCTCAAACGTAGTTCATGCTGGTGCTTCCACAACCACGAGCAAACAAGCAAACAAAGGAAACTGCTCCTTCGCACAGAGGCACACCGTGTGATATTTGGACCAATCGCACATAGGGGGAGGTCTTAAAAAGAAATACGTTGCGTTTAGGAGTCTCTTTTTTTGCTTAAAAGATGTCTTTTTGATGCTGTCAGACTGCCTGTCTCTGGAGTGCCCACTGACTTGCACTGTTGCAGCTTTGTAAAGATTCATTCAGTCATCACACACTATCTCCATAATTACCTCAGCCGAGTCCGGACCAAACCAAAGTTACAGGCCGCGCTCGCACGTTTGGCCAATGTGTGGCCTTGGGGAGACCACAGTTTCCTCTTTCTCTCTCCTTCAGATTGATTTTCTCGCTTTTTTTTTTTTGCTGCTTCCTGTCCCTATGTGTTGCCTCTGACCCCAGCTTACCAACATGCTGGAATATGCGAAGAATCAAATTTCACTGTACTTGTATATGTATATGTGACAATAAAGAAGCTTTCTTTCTTAATCCTTTTCTTTCATTTGTTTTGTCTTTCTCTCTTGTTTTTGCTTCTTTCCCCTTACTCACACTCTGTCGCTTTCTCCCTCTCTACCCCTCCCTGTGTTTCCCTTACACAACTGCATTCACAGCTCCATTATTTATGGCTGCCGTTTCAAGAGAATGCAAACTTTTACTGCCTGGCGGATTGGCCTTACTCAGCAGCGCGGCTCTCCGCTTTCCGGCACGCTTTGGCCTTTGTCTGCACTGTCCTTTTGATATATGCCTTCCCTCCTCCCCCGAACTGAACGGGCCGATTGTTCCGCACCCCTCGGCCCTGACCGCACCGCCCAGATCTATTGACAGTATGTGACCTGGGAATTGCAGGCCAGGGACAGCCGCGGCCGTCATTCTCCTCAGGCCCCATTAAAGAGCTTTTGCTTTTGGCCTCCTGCCCAGAATATTTACGTCCTGCCCCGGGCTTCAGTCTCCCTCTCCTCCTCCCCCCCAGCACTTCTCCTCGTATCTTCATTTTCCTCTTTCAGAAAGAGCCAGTGTGTGTTCCTCTGTGATTTTGGTTTGTGGCCAGCACTTCTCTCCCCCCCTCTTGTGAACGTCTTGCCCTTCCAGCGCGGCGGTCTAAGCCACGTTTACACACTTGCATTGAGAACAGCCTGTCCAGCTGCAGGTACAGACAGATGTGTTCTCCAACAATCACTGTGTGCACACACAGAGAGACAAAGTGCAACACAGTGACAGCAGTGGTTGCGTCAGCCTTTAGACGAGTCACAGTGCTCTTCGGACAGGTTTTTATCTCTGTACTGGCTGCAATGCGTCTGTGTTTTGCGTACGGGTCTGAGAATTAAGCTACAGCACACCTCATCCTCCTGCTCCCGTGGCTGTGCATGCGCTGACGACTCGGTGCAAATCTCCGCACGTTCACTTGTTTCATGACTCGAAACTGTCAACTCTCAAATGGCTTAATTGTGACCCACCTACCTAACCTCACAGCCCCGGGGTCGAGCTCTAACCCTGATGAAGAGTGCACAGTGCACAGGCTCACACACACTCTCTCTAGTGCACCCCCTGCCTCGTTTACACAGGCCTGCCGTAGCGCCTGCTAGATTAAGCGCAGCGCACGTCGCTCCGTTATGAGAGACAAAATCACTCCTGCGAGGAACAATGCACTCGTTTCTAAGCCTCAAAGCTGTGGCATGAAAACCCATTATTTTCATCAGGCGGCGCGGATGACTTTAAATGGAAGGCTAGAACTGCCTGTGTTTGGGATGATCACTATCACGCAGAGTGAAAGGCAGCTCTTGTGCGGTGGAGTGAAAATGAACAGAACGGTGGCTTCTCCCGATTTTTCATTGTTGAAACATGAAGTGAATAGCTGAGTGTGTTGCAGACTGAAATCTGACTCCTGTCTTGATACACACAAAGCAAAGATAAGCAGACTTTTCACAATTCAGATCCCAAATGGTCAGTTGTTATTGAGCAGTGCTTAGGAGCAACGTTGCCCTGCATTTTCATGCTGTGTGTCAGCTGGTCAAGCATTCTCACAAATGATGACCGTAAACATCACGCTAGTCAAAAGTGGTAACGTGAAGCGCCGCTACGAAACAAAACCGAACAAATTAAGCTCCCCACAAAACTCGGTTCTGAAGAGAAATGCATTAAACTCAAAGCTCGATATGAAAGCTCCACCAAAGTGCTCGTCCGTTCCCTTACAGCCCAAGAGCGTGTAAATTAATGTTTATAAGGGGTATATTAAAAATAGAACAGATTTTAAAAATATATTTGCTGTATTATTTTATTTCATTAGTAGTCATGAATGAATCATTAATGGTTAAGCATTAAAAGGTAACTGTTGTCACTGTTCAGTCATGTTAGCTGCTTATCCGGATCTTTTGTAAGCAAGGAATTTTACATAACTAAGACCTTCACAAATTTTAGTTGAATACCCCTGGTTTAGGGGTTACACCTGTCCAGTGCTTCATAACACTTGGTGACAGAATAGGATCCCTCTCCAAGCAGAGTGCTGATGCTGTCTAAGTGATCAACACCTGCAAATGTAGCTGTTTGAATAACCCATTTGGTATCGCATTAGATCCAATGATGGCCTTTTTCCACTGACAAGGTTTGGTTTGGTTCCAGCACCGAAATGCTGTTGGTCTGGAACCAAAAAAACGTTGACATCAGGGGTTAGGGGGGGGGGTGTTGATGTTTGTTTTGCCTTAACAACAACTCACGCAACTCAAGTTATTTTCATGACCATTAAAATAAGATGTGAACAGCGCAGGGAGGGGATTTAAAGATTATTGTTGAATAATACCGCAAGTCAGTGGTCCGAGGAAGAAACAACTGTTTTACTGGCAATTACAACAAGCTAAATAGGAGCTGCATTGCAAATCTCTAAGGTTAACATGAACCCCGGTACTGGAAAAGGGGTAGAGAGTCTCAGAGTTATACAGCCTTTACAGAATTAAAAAAATCCACCATTTTGTTAACATACGTTTTCGCGTAGTTTGGCGGAAACTGCATAGTAATTCAAATTACGTTATAGAGACATAAGATGGCATGTAACAATCTTAAAGCCAAGCCCTATTCTTCGAATCTTGTTTTTCATCGTGTTTTGGCTGCCTTGTTGGTGTGAACAGGAGCCAGATTAATGTTTTTCATTAGTGTAAGAAGGCTGCCCTGTTCTGGAGGAAATCAAGCTTCTTCGCCATTATCTCACGAGCTGGTTGTCAATAACGTCTGTCTGCATGATCCATGCCCTGCTCTCTTTTTATCATTTGTTGGGAAACACGCAGTCCTCCTTTACCGAGAAAGTAAAGTAAAGTGCAGTGCAGTGCTAGCTTGATTTGTTCCGACTGTAGTCTGCGTGTTGAAGCAGTGTGTGCGGTTTTTCTGGTTCTCCTGTGTTTCACTGGAAATACTGGTTCAGCACGTCTAGCTACCAATTACACTGTGCGTCTCTCATTCGGTTGTCCTGCATATGGCATAATAGTATCAAGTTTGCCAGACTTGTCAGTGTGTTTACCTGCAGGGGATAAAATGTTAGCCATGTGCTTTTGTGTAGAGCTGGAGTGTCGGATGCAGGTCCTGGAGAGCCACAGACCTACAGAAATTTGTGTTTTCCTTTTTCTAACACACCAAATTCAACCTATGAAGACCTCGGCAATTAGCTGATGAGTTGAATCAGGTGCGTTAAATGAGAGAGGACGCTGAGCTCTGCAGTGCTGTGACCCGCCAGGACTAGGGTCTGACAGCCGAGCTGTAGAGAAAGAGGTGGGTGGTAGGATAAAGAGAGTGCAGATGATCCTTCACTGCCAGCTGCACAGCTGGCTTTTTAATAGCACCAATCATAAGCAGGCAGCTTTTACAGCCCAGAGCTGCTTTGTCCCGCCTGCACTAAAAGCCCAGGGGAGGAGGGGGCAGGGGATGATGCGGATCAAACAACCCTCTCCCTCCCCACCACCACTGCCACCATGTCCCCTCATCACAGCTGGCTTTTATTTGTGTCTCCATTCCTAATTTTGAAACGTGTTATGCCACCAGAATGATCTCCATAGAACACACATCGTCACATCTAGCCCAGAAAAGCTACAAAACCACACAAGCTGTAATCAGTGAACAAGTGGAACTTCCATACCAATTGAGCCTCTTCAGCCCGTTTGTGTTTACTTGTCTTCTGCTTTAACTTGGAAGAACAGTATGATCCCAGATTCAGTCTCAAGGTTAGGCAGTTGCAATTGCTCACAGCCTCTCATTGTGCATGAGTTTGTTTATCTTAGTCATCGGAGCCGTGCCTGTGATCTGCGCAGCTGTTTGTGAGGACTGCTAAATCCTCACATGTGGAAGCTTTTGTCTGTGTTGACCTTCTCACTCTGTGTTCTAGAGGACGTATCGAATGGTTGGCCCAAACAACTCACTTGTACAGTATGAGCATAGGCCTGCGTAGGTCATCGGTTACGGTGAACAGCAGCAATTGGCAGGCCTCTTTCCTGATTTTAGGAATGCTAGGGCCTCTTGTGCTTATTCCTTAAAGGAACGTTCCAGCATTTTTCAACCTAATGTGTGTTTACTACGAACAATAATTTCAACACTCCGTCAATAAATGTTTCAAATCCATTACTATATGATGCGGATTCAAAACTACAACCTTTTACGCTCTAACAATTCAGGTTTTAGGATTAAACAGACATGAGAGAACGCTTAGGAAAGCGGTATTTTTTATTTATTTTTATTTTATGTACTTTCTAACTTTCCAAATACGTACAGTAAAAAGAAATTCCAGTTACTTACACTTTCGTGGTGTCCATGCACATACAACAGATCCACACAACCACACTGGCAAAGCATAACCACAGATTCTTCCCTTTTGGAAAAAGTAGTCCCTTAAAGGACTACTGTGAACAGCTTCATCCTCTTAAAAGAGGAGTTATACAGATTTAGAGCTTCCTTTACAAATACTTTTTACTAAACAGTTCCTAACCATTCTATAAAAATCTTTTTCCACATATATAATATACCATTTTTTTTAATGCCCCAACAAATGCCCCTAGACTTCCATTGCAAATAACTTTAAAGCCAACAGGTTTTCTGTTCTTTTTCTATGCACAGGGGAAACAAAATTATTGTTCATGGCAATCGCACATACGCTACAGATGTGGTAGATGGAGATTAGACTGAAAAACGGCCCCTCGATCTATTGTTTCGTGAGACTGCATGGAGCCAGTACTCCAAAACCCATTATTACATGATTTTGAGTTTTAGACGATATGAGGCTTTCCCTTTTGGAGGCGACACATGGGCGTGCCTCACTGGGCTGCGGCATTTTCTCTGCCTTGTGCAATGTAATGGAGGAGCCATACTGCTCACGTGTGCTTTTAGAAGGCTGGCCATGCAAGAGATGCACAAGCAGGCCCTCGTTTCCCTCGCAATAGCCTGCTCTCTCCCCTCTTTGTTTTTTTGGTTTGTGTTCTGTATTTCTGTAGCCCTCTGTATTTCTGTGAGTGTGTGGAAAGAGCAGTCACAATCATGCTTTGTGTCATGGAGAGGGCATTAAATTCCCATGGCCTGTCTTTGGGAGCCTCGTGACTCGCTCGTCGTAAACAACGCATTGATCGGTCACACAGCACGCTGTTAATCCTGGTTAAGATTGCACTACATTACAGCATGGCACACTCTCCTGTCCGAGAGATTAGGCTGAACGTGCAGCCCAGTAATTATAGATACGGCTTTATTTTACACAGACAGATGGTTGAGTCGCCTAAGAGTGATCGTAACTCCAGCGTACTACTTTTCATTATTGTACTCTTGTGTACTGGTTTATTATTATTATTATTATTATTATTATTATTAGGGACAGTGGAAGTAATTACAAAACAGGTTAGTTGTCATGAGACAGTAGGACAGTGAACAAATGGCATATTTTTTTGTTTAATCCGGTTTCCCATGCTGGTGTAATTAGTATCATTACCATATAAACACTTTAGCTGCGGCGCAATCATAACATTGTTGTCGATTCTGATTTGAAATATAGTTCACAGTGTATAAAAAGTGAACGTGTGTGATTTTTAATGGATTTTTATGGCGTTTACGGTTCACTCGCGTGCAAGTGAAAAAGAAATAAACTTGGGGTAGCTTTGTCAAATTCTTTTAAAAATTTGCATTTGAGGTTTAATTACTGAAATGTATTTTGAATATTAATTAGCCTATCATTTTATACTGCCTCGGACAGAGTAAACATTTGCAGTAGAGCTACTCTATGCATTTATAATAGATAAACCAAGAAAGGTAAAGGAGGCATGAGGAGGCAATATCATGATTTTTATCATAAATGTTAATATTTTAGATTTGTGTTTAATTTATTTACTCAATGTAATGTGTTTTTTTATTTATTATTATTAGATTTTTTATTTTATTTTTTTGTCAGTTATATTTAGCTAGATTTTAAACCCAGGATTCACATAAGTCCCCCATTTACATCTCACTTTGTTCATTTTTTTAAATTTTTATATTTAATTAGAGTATGACATAAATGAAATGAAATTTTCTCAGCCTCTCTTTCCTACATTAAGCGACGAGAGCCATTTGGACTGGACTAAAAAAACTTGTGTGTTTTGATAGACTAGTTTTTGGTGACTAAGAGTAGAACATTTTTCCGACAGCCCTAATGAAAATACTTTTAAGCCTACATTTTTTCATGATCAATGAAAAATATTATGTTTTAAAATCAACAAGTGGTCATTTTGGCGGAAAAAAATATCGAATAATATAATGTAGGCAATAGAAATTCAAAATCAAGATGCATAATTTTTTAATCGGCACCCTGAATTGAAATGTACTTGAATCGTTTGGTGCCTCGATATTCCCACCACGAGTTTTAAAGCACTGCAGGATGCTAAGCGTCTCAATTTTTGCAGGTTTTTTTTTGTTGCAAGAACAAGCTCATGTTTCGGAGAGATACAACTCAATGTTTCAGGCTCTGTTTTGGTATAAGTGCAGCTAGTTGGTGGCGGCGCAGTGACACTTTCTGTGTCTTCTAGTCTTTGATGTCTCTGTCAGCTGTTTTTGTGTTGAATGCGGATTACGGTGAACTCTTGTCGTGGCTGCTATTGAAAACCACATTTCTGTCAGCCTCAGGGAGGACTGGCACAGTATGGCTCAGTCTCTCGCCTGTCTCTCCCTCTCTTGTCTTTTTTTCCCCTTCTCTCACGCTAGAGGAAGTGCTTTCGCCTGTTTGTTCGCATCCTTTATCTCTGCACCAGCCACTCTTCCCTCTAGTGGCTCTCTCTGAGCGTGAGGGAGTGAGACTTTATTGAATTAAACTCACAAATATAATACAAGTGCAAGTGGGCTTGCCTTCCTGTGCATGCGAATAAGAGACGATGTGTGGTGCTCAGGTTTGTGTATGCTCTGGCCGTGTTCGT
Source organism: Olivaichthys viedmensis (assembly GCA_028565825.1). Lineage (NCBI taxonomy): Eukaryota > Metazoa > Chordata > Actinopteri > Siluriformes > Diplomystidae > Olivaichthys > Olivaichthys viedmensis. The sequence continues at coordinate 16,115,194 of JAOUQW010000049.1, forward strand.
GCAGGTCTTTCTCTTATTTAATGAATCCATTATGTCTCTCTGCGTGCTGCTCTCTGGGTGGCCACTTGCTCCCTAAACTCCAGGCCTGGTCAACAGGGAAAATCTCTCCTCCATCAGCTGCAACTTCTCAGTAGGCGGTGCAGCCTTGTGCTGAGCCTCTAGTGCATTTTCCTGCCATTAGTGATTTATTTATAGAAGAGCTTCCGTCTGCACGGTTCCGGACCGTCGGGCCTCTCCACAACGGAGCTGTTTACTCTGAACCGCGGGAACTCCAGGAGTCCCCTAAACCCCCCCCCATGACCTCTGGGTGGCTTGTTAACAAAAACCCGGTCACCCGGTCAGTCCCACCTGTAAGCAGTGACAAATGGCAGTGTAGCTGAATGAGCCTATTGTTTTTTCAGCATGAGGGGAAAATCATAAAGGTCTCTTATCGAAACCAAGAGCCTGGATTGTTTTGATCTGAACGCACCTGATGGAATCAAGGCATGCCTTTTTGCTCAAGTCGGCGTAATTATTAAGCTTTGCTCATGGGAGCAGTTGCCGTGGTGCTTGTTTACATTCAGAGGCACGGCTTTATCGCTGTGCACACAATTGAGTACAACACCGGCACTTGCCGTTTTAATAAAAGCTGCTTAAGGTAACTTAATCTGCTCCTTTAATTTGTTCACAATGCTGTTTGGGATCTTGTTGCTTATGTTTACGATCCATTTAATTCAGCACTTTGGTGTCTTTTGTTGTTCTCGAGCGAGGGTTTGCAAGCTGGTGAGGTGAGGAGAACGGAGTGTCTTTGATTAGCGTCTCCCTCAGGGCTAGGCTTAGATCACCCAACTTGTTTGGAAGACTCTCTCTCTCTCTCTTTTTAACTTTAACCAGGGCGATGACGCTCCTGCATTGTACAAAGCATATCTGACTGACTCATAGAGCAGAGTTGTCACGGTTCAGGCTGTCTCTACACGCCCGTACAGACACAAAGACTTATTTACACCACCCACTGTGCCGAGGAGCCATCTGTGCCATGAGAATGTGTCTCGCAATCCACAGCGCAAATCAATAGGGGCATGTGAAGCAGGCGATACCTATTCCCAACAATGTCGGGGCACACACCTCGAGAGGCAAATATTTGAAGGGCAGTTGGCTGACGCGCAGGCTCTAAAAATGACACACTCCCGAGCCTCGTTTCTGCGCCGTGCTGTCCAGAGAGATCAGCTTGCGGTCACATTTTAATCAGACCCGTCAGCGTTTGTCCTCGCTCTGCGCATCGTGGTATGTCCTTGTCACGGTGGCGTTACACACTGCAGTGTGAACTCGTTGACCCCCAGCTCTCTTGCTGGAGTGCAGCGTTGTTTCAGTGATCTCTGAGCTGGCAGTGTTTAAGGCTGAGAGCGGTAGTTCATGGGTTCTTTCAGCCAGTTCCACCAGTTGAACTTCAGTTTGATCCCAGCCTAGTGAAAATGTAAATTTCCCCTACATAGTTTACTAATTACTAGGAAATTAAATTGGTTACAGCAAGTAACATGCTTTCAACCTTTACTTTCTAACTTAAACCCGTTAGTATGTGCAAAATCTGCTGTTACATTTGTTGCACAAACTCTAGTTTGAACACCTCCAGAGCGAGAACCCCAAACATTAAGTGCAAACACAAGATATTAAATTTTTTTTAAATTGATGTAAATCAATTTAGATTTGTTTATTTATAAACGGTTCTCGACTGTAAATGTCTACTGTTAAACTCAAAGTAACTATGTGACGCTGAAGCTGTCTTGCTGCGTGTCAAGATCATAGATGCATCGTTACTTGTTCATGTCGATAGCGTTACTGATTGCTGTACTGACTGACGTATTTCACCATCCGCAGCAAAACTTTTGATCTATGATCAATTTATGCAGAACCAGTTATGATGCACATTAAGTGTCTGTGGTGCGATTGAAATCCTATACCATGCTAGTTTTAAACGAGCTACTCTCAACGTATGGGTTACGATAGACTTTTTACATTGACTTGGATTAAATTTAAGTTCAACTGGCGAAGCTGGACTCGTGTAGCCTTTTCTTCCATCACTTTTTATTATAGCCATGCCGAATGCTCTGGCTTTCTGAAGCTTACCCACGGGAGGGATGGGTGGAGCAGGGTCCAGGCGTCACCTCTGGTCTCACACACAAACACGCACACACTCCTCCTTTTCCCCGAGCCAAAGCACATCTCCAGAGGGCCGCTTTTGTGTGAGAGTGAAGTCTTATTAAAGCAGTGATCTTCAAAGCCGTCCAGGATTACGGCGGGCTCGGGGAGGAGAGAGGCCGAGAGGATTAGGGGCCACGGCGCAGCAGCCCAGTCAGTCTTCTGGAAGAGCTGGAAATGTACACCCTTGCGCACCTGCCGAGGCCAGGAGCCCATCCTGTCACACAAACACACAAACAGGACCAGAAAAGCGTGAATTCTAAAAACTATTAGCATTCTCGTAGCACAGCTATTCAGTGATTTTGTTTCTATGCAGTAGGTGTGGTGACTGGTTTTAGGTAAAGCCACTGATCCAGGTCAGCACTAGAGAGTCTGTAATGCAAGCACAAGGCCAGAGATGTCATGAACGTTCTTGCATCACTGCCTCCTAGTTCTTGTCACTAGCGCAAGGTAGACTTTGCCACAAGTTCGCTGATAGAATAGAATAGAATAGAATAGAATGCTCCTTTATTGTCACATATACATATACATACACAAGTGCAGTGCAGTGAAATTGATTCTTCGCATATCCCAGCATGTTGGTAAGCTGGGGTCAGAGCGTAGGGTCAGCCATGATACAGCGCCCCTGGAGCAGGGAGGGTTAAGGGCCTTGCTCAAGGGCCCAACAGTGGCAGCTTGGCAGAGCTGAGGTCTGAACCCATGACCTAGGGTCAGGGTCAGGGTCAGGGTTAGGGTTTAGGGTTAGGGGTTAGGGTTAGGGTAAAACATAAAGTAGTTTTCAGGGTTTGGGACACTTCCCTTCCGTGCACGGGCTCACCGGTTAAAATGGCTTATATAAAAAAACAGAAAAGAAAAAATAAGGGAAGAAAAAGAAAAAAAGAAAACTCTCAAAATACCAAGAAAAAATGCCAACAATCTGTACTCCCCCGGTCCTCTGAGATCCAGGGCGACTGCAAAACTGTGGACCAAAAGGAGTTTAAAATCCAAATCTATAATAAGAATCGGTGATATAATGTAAAGATGAGATAAAAAAATATATATTAATATGAGGATACGGTTAATTAAATATAAAGATAAAGTTATGATCAGGATTATTGAGGTTCAGGTTAAAACAAAATATTGAAAAATGTTTTATAAAGGTTAGAAAAAAGTATTGAAATAAACTTACAATTAGAATAAAGTATTGAGGTTGAAATTACATTTAAGGTTGGAATCAGGATAAAATATCAGAATAGGGTAAAGGTTAAGATAAGAGTTGGGATATGAAGTGTACGGATTAAGGTTAAGGTTAGGTGTTAGGGTTGAGGTTGAGATTAAGGTTGGGGTAAGGTATTGAGGTTGAGGTAAGGGATTAGGGTTAAGGTTAAGGTAAGAAATTACACTAATCTAATGATTAACAGTAACGCTGGCCTGAACAATACTTGGCTTCGAATACTTGTTCTCAAAACAACCCTTAAAAACAATAATTTTAGTTAATTATGAAATGTGCAAATTTTGCACTAGACGTTATTCTTATGGTCCGATGTATTTGTGCTCCCACGTGATTTCTTAAGCTCATTTTACACCAGACGTGGTAAGCTCACGACACTATGGCGCTTTCAATACGCTCCCATGTTAATCAATGTGGCATTTTACACCGGATGCATGTGTCGCTCTGTCCTGTTTCTTTTGCATGGTTTCTAGCTAGAAACAATACAGAATACAATATTCCTGCTATATTTAGCAGTGTATGGCCATAATCTGAACAGCACAGGGGCTATTTTTCAGCCTGTAGTCCTCCTATAGCAGTGTGCAATGTGGTGTCAGTTAAAATTCAAACTGTGAAAGTTCTGCCACAGAGCGTAGAAATTAGGGTCTTATTGAATTAACGAATTTTGTGATCATATACAGTGGTAATGCAGGTTTATAATCATCTCACGGTCAGTACAGATATTTGCACGTTATATTTACTAGACCAATGCAAGAAAGCACAGAAATGATGCTCCACGGCGTCAAGGAAATGATGCTCAACCGGTGTTTACTCGTGTGTCAAGCACGCTGGTTGTGGAGCATCATTTCTGTGCTTTCTTGCATTGGTCTAGTAAATGTAACATGCAAATATCTGTACTGACCGTGAGATGATTATAAACCTGCATTACCACTGTATATGAACTGCATCACGGAATTAGGTTTGTGTTTTTATTTTTATTTTAACATTTTCCATATACTAATAACTGTTCTGTCTAAAGGTCTTTGATTTTAAATTTATTGTAGTTTAGGCTAAAATGTTTTTGTGGCTTAATATAAGACTAAGCTTCCGAATACTAAATAGAGAAATGAATACCAATCTAACGAACGAATACTTGAGTATTCCAATTATTTGGGCCAGCCCTAGTTAACAGTAACTTTGATTACCAGAAAATTCATTGCTAACGTAGCTTTACATATCGCCAAATTCAGTGCTATGTGAACAAATGTTACATTAGTGTTGACTCCATTATTGTTACACTGGTGTTGTCGCCAATGTTTAACAGGAAGCCAAGGGATTGGGATCATTATGCCGACCTTATGTCTGGCAAAGAGAAGGAGTGGATCATCAAGTTGCAGATGATGCAGCTACAGAGCGAGAACCCCCATCAGGATGATTATTATTACCAGGTACAGTGCCCTCTATCTGATATCTACAGTAATGACTTGTTAGTTGTATGATTTTAATCCTCATCTTTGATTCACTTCATAGCAATATTGTCCCATTGCCCTGGGTCACCTCCATAAATTTATATTAAAATGTAAAAAAAAAAAAAAAATTCTATAAAATCTAATGTTATCGTTATCTTGATCAATATTAACCAGTGGTTCTTAACTGAGGGGTTTTGTGTGATTGTGTTGGCAATCAAATATATGAAGAATGGGTGTCTGGGACAAGATCCTGCCCAGCTTTCCCATTGGTTCAATACTGAGCATTGCATCAACAGTAGCATAATTGGCTAAATAGAGTTCCAATAACATTATTATTATTATTGCCTGAACATGGGCTGGTCTACTATTCATTTATTTTCTGTCTGCTCCTCCGGGTGAGCGTTGCGGTGGCAACATGCTGAAAAGGTCAGTCCAGACTTCTCTATCCCTGGCCACAGATTCCAGCTCCTTCTGCAGGATCCTCAGACGTTCCCAAGCCTACTATAAATTATAACCCCTCCCGCGGGTCCTGGGTCTGCCCCAGGGGGTCTGTCAAGTGTGGAGCCGACCTGGGGGGCATCCTCATGTGGTGCTTGAACTACCTCAACTGGCTCTTCTCAATTCATAGGCGTAGCAGCTTTACTCAAAAGGTCTCCTGGATTGCTGAGCTCCTCACCCTATTACCCCATTATTGCTTGATTTGATCAGAAGAGCAGCAGCAGTGCACTCATGAATAATATCCTGAGGTATTTAAACTCCTCCACCCCATTTTTACAACTCCATCCCAATCTTTGCCGGGAGAGAATCATGGCCTTGGACATGGAGCTACTGATTCTTATCCCAGCCGCATCACACTCTGCAGTGACGTATTTGGGTATGTGCCAGAGGTCCACTTTGAATAGTGCAAAGAGGACAACATCATGTGCAAATAACGGCTGTTTCTTGCACAGTCTGACACCCACCTTAAACAGCTTTGTCTTGACTCCAAGAATGCGGACAAAACTCTCATTGCACTTGTACAGAAACCAGATCGCACAAAATGGCAACCCAGGTACCCCGTACTCCTGTGGCACCTCCCATGACATGAGTCAAGGCCCTTTTCCATGTCCATAAAATGCTTATAGACTGGGAGGAGTTATGAGGGTATTCCAATCCAAAGCTGTGCAAGAGGGGGAAATAACTTGGTCTACTGTTCCACAGCCTTAAAGTGCTCCTTCCACTGCTCAACAATATACTCAGTAGACGTCAACTTGGCACAGCTTGCACAAGGTTTCATCTGTCTCTTCTGAGCTACCACACAGTTTGCCAGAGCATCTTTGTCCACCTGCGTGTCCTAGGGTTCCTGCCACAACAGGCAGCTGCCTCTACGATTGAGAACTTGAACATGGACAAATTCAGCTTCCACTTATTTGAAAGGTCTCCTTTCTTGTACTGAGTGAATGCAGGAATACCAAGTCTGAACTGATTCTCACTGAAGCCTGTGTCACACGCTCTCAAGCAATCCAGAAGATAACTCTGGCCCCACGCGACAAATCCAACTCCTTACCAAGTGGTGATCAGTTGACAAAGTACACTTGTGAGCAACCTTATGTCCGAACAAGGTGTTCTGTGACTTGCACAAAAGTCTAACGTTTCATCACTCTGGTTCAAATCTGGGAAGCTTTTTCTCCCAATCACACCCCTCCAGGCATCGTCATGGTTCCCAACACGAGCATTAAAGTCCCCCAGTAGCACTATGCGGTATGAGGTACCCCTTTGAAAATCTGTCCCACCTTCTCCAACCAAGGTCTAATTCGTCTTAAACACCCCTCATCTTGCAGGTGGTGAGCCCACAAGATGGCTTCACTTCGCCATTTCGGACTTGGCCCGTCTGGGTTACATGGGTGGTTTGGTCACCAGACGCTCTTGTCCGGACACCACCATCAGGGCCTGTCCTGGTAATCCTGGCAGGCTACACTCCCCTCACATCTGCCCCTTTAACTACAGCAAGTTCTTGATTCACAAAGGGGCGGTTCTGTTGTATAACTTTATTATAATTATGTCTTTTATAACGATTAGGAAAGCAGTGTTTTTGCATTTGCAGGGTCTAGATTGACTCTGCTGTTTGAATTGTATGACTCTTTCGCATTTATTATAGTTAGATTTGTTTCCTGTTTTAGTGCATGATTGCATAGCCTATTACTTGAGTATTCATTTTGAATAATAAATTGGTTGTGTTGGAAAGTTTAAACTGCTTTTTGGTCATAACTTGATGATAAAGAACGAATGTGGGTCCTGAGGCAAGACCAGTCGAGGACCACTGATCTAAACAATACTGATTTTAGTCCCAAAAACCATTGTCATGCTTGATTCTCATGATTGAGAGGGAGGGTTCATTTAAGAAATTTGGCCGAGCACATAAAATTTTCATGTTGGGGGTAGGGGGAAATGCATTTCTTCTACTTTGCATAAGTAATTTGACCTGAGCAGAACGTATAAGGGTTAAAAGTTGTGTGTGTGTGTGTGTGTAGGAGTACTATCGGAGACTAGAGGCCAAAATGGCTGAGGAAGAAATCCTGGGTGACTGCTCTAAGAGGGAACCGCCCAAACTCACCACGCCATACGTCACCAAAATCGTATCGTACGCTCCAGGTTTGTGCTATGGCTCCCTACTCACTATCATTTTAGCACTATTTAACATGCTAAAAGGGGGAACAGTAAGTGATTTTTAATAATGGATTTCTAGTGGTTCATATCGAGGGCTCATTGGGTCAAGTTGCTGTTTCTACGTGTTACTCACCGCGCCGAGCCATTGATGCTGTCCATGCTCACACTGTGGAGGTGAGTAATACCTGACTGAAAATTCAATACTTGATGACTTCCAAGGTTTTGGCTTACTTTTGTCATTCATTAATTTATTTACCAGGAGCAGAAGGACATCAGGCAGCAGAGATTTGAGGTGCTGAACACCATTGAGAAGGTGGGGTGCCCATTTTCTCTTTTTATGGACTCTATCCCCAAGGTTTTTCTCAATTTGCAACCTTTTTTCTGATCCTGTGTTTACACTAGGCAATTTATAAGTGGGCAAGTGGCCGGTTGAGAATTGGGAAACTTTGGCTAATCCGTGCCAGATGTTTGGCTCCAGAAAATTCCTTGGACAAATCATTGATTGAATTTGATGTGTGCGTGCGTCCCGAGAACCAATCTCTGGTCCATCTGAACAGGCCTGGGGGTCACTTCATGTGAACTCTAGTGTGACCACATTGTGTGTGGAAGTCGAATAATGTGATTGTGAAACTTGTAATGTGACTAATTCAACCAATGGTGCAGAAAGGCATGTTGTGGTCTGCAGATGAAATCTACAGTGCCTTTAGAAAGTTTAGCCCCTTTACTTTTTCCTCATCTTGTTGCAGCCTTACTCCAAAATGGATTAAATTATTTATTTATTTTCCTCCTCAATCTGCCAAAAATACTGTTAAAAACCTGTTTAGTCTTTTCCCTTAAAGTTTTGTAAACTGGTTTTCTTATTTTTGTTTTTTATACAAGTATTCAAACTCTCTTGCTATAACGCTTGAAATTAAGATCAGGTACAACCTGTTTATATTGACCATCCTTGATGTGTTTCTAAAACTTGACAAGTTCACCTGTGGTAAATTCTGTTGATTGGACCTGGTTTGGAAAGGCACATTGCTGTCTATATAAAGCTTCAAAGCTGACTGCATGTCTGAGCAAAAAACAACCCATGAGGGCAAAGGAATTGTCCCTAGACCTTCAAGACAGGATTGTGTTGAGGCACAGATCTGGGAAAAGCTACCAAACATGGAAGAAGTTTGTAACCACCGAGACGCTTCCTAGAGCTGGTCACCCAGCCAAACTGGGGAAGGGGCCTTCATCAGGGAGGTGACCAAAAACCCAAAGGTCACTCTGTGGAGATCGGAGAACCTGCCAAAAGGATATAGGAGTTCTGGCAACCATTTCTGCAGCACACTACCTATAAGGCCTTTGAGCAAGTGGTCATGTGCTTTTTTTACTGAGGATTTGCTTGTGTCTGGCCACTCTACCATAAAGTTGGCCTGAGAGTCCTTCAAGTGCTTTTTTGTCAATGACCTACAGAATACCAAGATTCAAGTCTGATGAAACCATGATTGAACCTGAATGCCAAGGGCATCTTGAGGAAACCAGGGACTGCTCCTCACCTGGCCAAATCCATTATCATGCTGTAGGGATATTTTTCAGTAGCAGCGACAGGGAAGCTTATCAGGATTGAGGAAGGGAAGATTGGCTCAAAGTACACAAACATGCTTGAGGGAAAACTTCTCAAGCGCGCTCAGGACCTTAGATTGGGTCGAAGGTTCCCCTTCCAACAGAATATTGCTGTGCGTTTCGGGTCAAAGGCGACGCAGGAGTGGCTTCAGGACAAGTCTGTAAATGTTCTTGAGTGGCCCAGCCCCAGCCAGGACTTGAACCTGATTGAACATCTCTGGAAAGACCTGAAAATAGCAGTACAGTGACATTTTCCATCCAACATGACCGAGCTTAAGGTTCTGCAGAAAGGAATAGGAGAAGACCCCCAAATCCAGGTGTGCCAAGCTTGTAGCATCATGCGCAAGAAGGCTTAAAGCTATAATCATGCCAAAGAGCTTTTAACAAACGTACTAGTGTAAGTGTGTGTGGGGGGGTTGTTGTTGTTGTTTTTTAATATACATAGGTTAACAAGTTTTGTTTTTTCTTTATGGAATTTTTAAAAAAAATCAGATTGTGAATTGAATCCATTTTACAGTAAGGCTGTAACAATGAGGGGGAAAAGTGAAAGTGTGACTATGACTACTTTCTGAATGCACTGTATTGAGCATGGAGATGGTATTCAAACAAGCAACTGTAACTTGTGCAAGACTACATTTTGTATACAAAAATAATTGTTTTCTATATTTGAGCTGCTTTTGACCTGAAGGGCCTTATCTTAACCGTTGATCACCAAATAATGCATCAATTAAAAAATTTATTAGAACATCCCAAATGCATGAAGTGTTGTATAAAGCTGTGCAATTAATCATGGTTTGGAAGAAATTTAATCTGGAAAACAAACCTGTGATTTATTGGCCCCGAATAAATCCTGAGTAAAGACTTAAGTACTTTGGCCAAGTGTGAAAATTCCCTAAATCAACATTTATTCATTTTTATTTTTTATAACTCTAGTCCTTAAGGTCCACTTGCCATGCACAGCTTCTCCAGCACATGGTGGGCTTGACCATTAGCTCATGAGTTGGTTCAGGTGTTGGTAATAGGGGTGGACCTCCAGGACTTTAAAACCTCATTAAGTGTAACTGCTTTCCCTCTGTCCTGGTCTGTAGTGCTACATAACTTTGTTGGGGGTGGAGGAAGCTAAAAGAATGAAGGCCACCATTTCCGATGAGGATGAGCGGCAGAGACTGATGAAGACCATGCAGAGAGGGGTGGAGCAAATAAACAGCCAGCTACGCAACCCCAACTCTCTGTAGGAAGCACATATTCGTGTCCCGCTTGGCTTCCTTATGACATTCTCTGCACTTCCATTCTCATGATTAAAATTTTTTGTAGGGAGTCAGCAGAGGAGTTTTTGCCATGCCTTTTGGTCTCAAAAGGAAAAAAGCTGCTTGCAAGGCTCCTGCCACTTCTATCCCATGATGCATCTCTGCACGTTCTGAGCGCAATCACGACACACCTGCCGGCACTGATGAGCCGAGATGCAGATGAGGTCTGAAGCCCATTAATTAGTCTGATTTTCTGTTTTGGTTATGTATCTGTGAAATTCTGAAATAATGAGGAAACCTTAAATGGTTCTGTCATTACTGTTATGCTTTACCAGTGTCGTGGGTTTTGTGGTTTATGTACTCCGATTGTTGTAATGCTAGCTATTTTTATTTTAATAACAAGCTAAAGCAAGCTCGTGAGCTTCAGCAAACAGTTTTCCAATTACGCTCTTGGAATTCTGGGCCACTGTGGCATCGTCGGGATTCAAAATCGTGATCATCTGATTGGGCCAACGCTTATCTGTTGTACTGCTCAGGTGCCAGTTTTCCAATTTAATGGTTTAAATAAATTTTAAATATCTTTAATCTGGCACATGTGTATAACCGCTGTCTGGTGCTTCATGACCACCTCTGTAAGCAGTGTATGGAACAGGAGCTATAATGTCAGGGGACCACCATGGTCATCCCACTGGTATAAGTAATGAACTTGGATATTGGTTTGTTTAATTGTGCCCTCCCTCAGGCTCTTCCGGTCCTGTACCCATCTCTCCGAGCTGTGATTGGCACATTGACCTTCACCCAGCTGGTCAATGTTCTCCGTGACTTCACCACATCCTTACCTGACTCTAAAGACTCGCGCTTAACACTGGCCTGCCAAAACAAGGTTTGGCACATTTTCTTTTCCCTCTTTTAGGCCCCAATTCAGCCTGGTCAAGTTGATTCCCTTTGTTTTAGTTTAGAAATTGGGATGTATTAAAAACTAGGATTGCAAACTACAAGCTGGGAGTTTAATTTTGTTTAACTTTTTTCCCATTAAATTCATGGATCTCAAGGATTTGAAGTTTTTAGAAGGCCTCAGCCAATTCCTTGAGTCTCTCAATTCTTTCAAAACTTCAGTTGCTGCCTGCCTTTAGTTCCTATTTAAAGATGTTTGCTGCAAAAACACTTATTACTGGGGTTTCAGATCTTCCTGAATTTTGATTTATGAAATTAAAGTACATTTTAAACAACAGTAAACTGTTTACATGCACCACAATTTGGCTACTAAGCAGCGGGACAGGCCACGCCCACAAGCGTCCTCACCAATTTGGTGCTTGCTTGTGTGAACAGTGCTGTCTGCATATTGGTCATTATACAACCTAAAATATTAAGTTTTGCGTAAAATTGTTACTGTTTTTTTTTGTTTGTTTTTTTATAGTTCGGTCTGTCGTTACTGTACGCATTGCTTTCGCAAGGCGAGAGGCTCCTGACTGCCGATGTTCCCATGGAGCCAAGCATTGGCGATTTTGAGACCTGGTAATTGTGTGGTGTGGTGTGTGGGTCCGTCCATGTCCATGTTGGATCCTTAATGACTGAGGGGGGGGAGGCTTCAGCCCAAGTCTCTAAATTTGACTCCTATCGAGCCAGTTCATCATGTACCGTGACCTTTTAACCTCTTGTCTTTTTGTCCTTTAACCCTTAGGACTGACACTGTGTTCCATGTGGCGCGGCAGCTGTCCCGCTCGTCCCTCGTCGAGCCGCTTTTCTTGCCCTCCAACCTGCTCACGCTATTTTGTCGCTATTTGGACAAACGCACCGTCCAGCAACTGAAGAACAACATGGAGTAAGTCCATTCCTGTGTTCCAATACCTTTTTAATGCGCCCTTGTCCACTTCCCCTTGGTGGAATCCTCACATCTTAAGTGCCATTCTGTTACTTTATCAGCTCGGATTTATTAGGTTATTAGATGAAGGATTGATTCGATGTCACTGTACATGTCAGGAGCACAACTTGCCCAGAAGGATTGCTGGAATCTGGCGCCCTTTGCTTTTCAAAATGGCAGATGACTGTTTACTCTTAACAGGAGCCATGCAATACTAAATAGAGGTCATTTTATACATTTGTTCAAACATTCATTACTTCATTATTTTACTCAGCCAGCAGCAAAACTACCTATTTAGTGCTGTTTCTCAGCATTAAAGCTGACGTTACACTCGTAGTTCATTATGGAGAATTCGCACTTTCCCTCTGCCATAGAGAATACTCCTTTTTCAATCATTTCATTGATTCATATTTTAATTGTTCTTGTACTATTTTAATTTTCTCAGTATTTCAGTATAAAACTCTGTATGAAAGAGATCTGATGTTCCACTTTGTTACCTCACAAGTCTATCAAAACATGTTTCCTATACTTTTTGGATAAATGACTCGTGTTGCTGGTTGGAAAAGGGGGGTGGGGGGATTCCAAATAAATCAACTGTTTTATTTTTTCCACTTTTATTCGTGGTGGTGTTCATTCACAGTGAGCGCTATTTCAGATTTTTGCTTGGATTCCAGGCTGCATAAGAAACGTAAAACATGGCAATTAAATGACAAAGAAAATAATGGGACTGTAGGTAAAAACTTTTTAAATGTTTCAGGTTCATTATTTTGTTATTGCCTCGTAGTTGGGCTTTTTAGTGCTATTGCTAATGTCTGTGACCGTATAAAACTCAAATACGTTCAAATACTAAACCAAATTTAGGTAAAACAAATTTGATTCTAAGCCAAAGCCTCTTTTTTTTTTTTTCTTTTTTTTTTTTCTTCTGCAGGTCTTCCACTGGCTACCTGGCTGTAGGTTCCTGAGGGAATCATCTTTTTTTTCTTTTTTTTTTTTTTTTCTTGTGTTCTGTTTGTTTTTGTTTTTTTTAAAGTTTTATTGTTGGATCAGCCCCTCTGTACAGAAACTCCTCACACTCTTAAATGAACTTGGATCTGCTCCTTAGCGCTGTTAAACTCAACAGCTGCCAGCAGATGGTGATACTTGGCCTCTTTTCTCCATTTACCCATAATTCTGACCGTATGAAACCCACACTTGTATAAATGTATCAGTAAAAAAAAAAAAGGATTCAGCTCTGCGAGTGGGAAAAAAAAAAATTATATATATCAGATGGATTTAAGTTTCACAAAAAGGCTCTTTGGGTTCCTTCATGTAGAGAAGAAGAAAAATGCAATGAGCTGTTTTCTTTCATTTTGGAAGAATTAATTTCCACTTTTCTTTTCTTTTTTTTTCTTGTCGTGTATGTATCCAGTACTGTGCTAATATTTTTATTTATTGTATCTTTATTTCATCATTTGATATCGGTGATATTTAATTGAAGCACTGTTGTATCGCATCTACAAAATGGGAAAAAAATGAATAAATGCAATTCCAAAAATGTACCTCTAGCCTCAAGATTATTTTTTATTTATTCATTTTTATTTTATTACAATTTAAGATGCCTGTCAATATCCTGCTCTCCGAATTGAACACGCTTTATCTCTGGAGTGCAAATGTTGACCAAAAATGGTGCCTACCTATGACCATTCCTAGGTTGTGGAGTGGGACCTTAATTGGCTTCTGGATAGCCACTGGTGTTTGCTCATATTTGGCTGAGAGACCGGAGGGAGGAAGTGAGTGACGTAATGAGCCTTCTCCAGGCTTAAACATGGTCTTGTTAGATTCTTGGAAAGAAAAGCTGGTTCCTCTTGTAAAGTGGCAGAGGACGGACGTGAAGGATTGAGCTATTATACAGGACCACATTACTATTAATTTCAGTTCCATCTTTAAAGCCCCAGGGACGATAAACCCATGATTGTTTTCTAATGCGATTCATTTTGGTGGTTTTGATTTTACAATCTGCAGTATAATTGGTTAACTTCATGTAGACACTGGAAAGTCACTGCAATTTCTCCTTTCAATGTAACGTGGGCAGGGCTAATCTTGGGTGAAACATGCATATGCTTCACCCTCACCAATCACAAGGCTGATGTTGCTCGTCACGTCCTCATAGACTTGATCAAAAGTACACAGTCTAGCTTGTACAGTCCAAGCCAAAAAAAAAGAATCCAAATTCTTTTAACTTCTCAGTTAATGGATAACGTTATCAGAATGTTCTTAAACTTGTCGGTGACATTATTGAAGTTTTAGGCTGTAAGGTTCTAAAACTAATGTTCCTGCAGTGTTTATGAAAAATGTAAGTTATAGTTCTCAAACAACATTTACCAGTAAGACAAACTAGCAAACACGTCCATATTGTTTGCATTAACATTTCTACATTTAAAACAGTTTTTATAGAACACCGCCGAAGTCGGCGGATTAAACGTTTTTGGAACCCAAAAGTCCATAGAACCGTAATACTCAGAAAACGTTCTGGTAACTTAATGTTAGCTGGGGTGAGCCGTTGTTTAGTTCTGCTTGAGTGGTGTAGCAGGCTGGGCGTCTCGTGCAGGTGGCTGTCAATCAAATGTACTCATAACATTAGGCCACACCCAGACAGTATTCAGCTTGTTCTTATCGGGGAGTTCAGCTGCTGTTTGAGCGTTATCACATATTTCTTTGCACATCTCGTGTTTTTCATTCAAACTTGCTGGAGGTTTTATAGGACACATGGTTTCCATCAATTTATTTATTTTACATTATATATTTCTGAGACTTTGAACATTTACACTAGAATGCTGGTATGTCAGGATTCAAAAGGTCTTGCGCATTATGTGACATGGCTACTGCTGCATGCTACACCTAAAATGTATGCAAATGAATTCAGTAGTCTGGGAGGATCCTGTGCAAAGTGCTGTACTACAATGCATTTATTACTGAAATACCATGTCCTTTTTTAATATTGAGTCGATTTGCTGGCATCTTGTGACTTATTTCTCATGTACATGTGTAGAATAAATTTTCTCTTTTTTTTAAATAAAATTTATTTGGCTGAAGCTCTCAAATTGCAGTTATCTCGACGTCGCAGAGGTAATGAACATACTGATGGATCACAATCCAAGAGAACGTGTTAACTGGGGGAGTATAAGGCAAACGGTTTGAAGTCTGCCTCTGGGTTTATGGTTCACCAAGTTCTCTGCGTGTTCATCTGACTTTGACGAATAACCGAGAGGAAACGGCCTCTAGCTCTAGTCTAAACATTTACATCATGCTAAAGCTCCTCAGGCACTCCCTATGGCTCCCATATGAACGTCTGGCTTTCTGTATTAGGCTTCACATCACTGGTAATTCTTTTAGTGCCTCCCTATTCCTGCACACTTAAACCAGCATTTCGTGTCAATAATCATGTGTAGTATTGAGTAACGCAATGTTGCATCTCTCAGAGATGCAACATGCAACCCTTTTGATAGAATTCATGTTTTTGGATTATCGTTGTACTGCCTGAACATTGATGGGCGAAAACACAATACATCATATAATCATTTTAAATCCCTACTGCGATTTAACAAATCCTGACTGCTAGCTGCTGATGTTGTAATAGGTTAATAACTTCAGTGTTGCTAGATAGCTTTAGAGGGTGTAGCGCATACCTCAATTGCACTGGCCATGGAGTCCAGAATACCAGTGTGTGAGGAAATAATATAGAAAAAGACCTTACTATGCCCCAGAAGAATTACCACTACAACCTCGGGATGCTCTCCAGATATTTATCGTTGTTGGTGGAATTCTTCTTCCATGCACTCTGGCTCAAAATCGCTATGCTACCAAAAACATTTCTCACCTGATGAGCCATGTCTGTCTTCAAATCATCATTATAATGGAGAGCATGAGTCCCCCCCCCCCGGACAAAGTGAAACAATTACAATATTTGCCTTCTTAGCAGTCGCTAACTGGCATTCCT
Organism: Olivaichthys viedmensis; assembly: GCA_028565825.1. Lineage (NCBI taxonomy): Eukaryota > Metazoa > Chordata > Actinopteri > Siluriformes > Diplomystidae > Olivaichthys > Olivaichthys viedmensis. The sequence continues at coordinate 16,131,353 of JAOUQW010000049.1, forward strand.
CTGTATTAGCCCAATGGCATTAGCTAGTGATGCAGTTAAAGGCATAACAAACAGGCTCCCCAAATCCCAAAAGTATCAACTTCTGAAACACTGTTCATGTTAACTTGAAGCGGCACAAAGTTAACGCCATACAAAAGTTGACGACTTCTTAGTGTTTACTGCTCCCCTATGTTCATAGGTGGCTAGGCTAGAGTGAAGCTATTAGCTAGCTAGTTAAACTAACAACATTACTCCGTAGTGAGGTGGCAGCATCACTACGTTTCAAATCAAGTAGCCTATATTGTAATGAAACTATTTTATTGATGGAGTAGTGCTATGAATGCTATTTCTTTTTTCTTACCGTATACTATGTGTACTTTTTAAATTCTCAAGTGCAGCGTATTCTTGTCTGTTGGTTGGAAACAAGACAAACGACTCAAGGACGTTACTGACTGCTAACGAGACCAAACTGTTTTTACAAGAACAAATAGTTTGTCGAGCAGCTTCCTTTTGATATTTGATTAGCTATTACTTGTAATTAGCTTTAGATGTATGTAGCTTGAAAGTAGTTAAACTACTTTTAGCTTGTGGTGTAACTTTCCATGCAAGATTAGCTGTGTCATTGCTGTAAGAGGCGAGTAGGCATGTTGGTGTTTTTTTCCCCGCTAGTCGAAGGTGTAAAGCTAAGATGTGATGACATGGTCTCTCCATGGCCAAGTCCAGAACCTCCATGCTAACCTGTCATTATAGTTTGCTAGTCAAGGTAACCTATGGTGGATCTCCATTTTTCCGGAAGTAGCCTCAGTTAGTGGCCATTTGTTATGGAAGGCTTTGTTGTGGCTTCCAAACACCTAGCTAGCTAGGTAACACTGAATTGCTAGCTTGTAAGCAGTACGTGTACCATTGGTGATGTACTATTTTGATATATTGTTTAATTGAGAAGTTTGCAGTTTTGGACATGGCTTAAGCCTGTTTGACTGTAGTGCTTTTTTGAAAGAGTTTCGCAAAACATTTGGATGGAAACGTAGCTCGATGCACAGCTGTTTGCCATCAGCACAACCAATGAGTGCCAACAGACATCCATAAATACCACATGGTGACCCCCATCTCACTGGCATTCCTTCATTCTGCCATCCACTTCACTCTCTGGCTTTTACGACATTTTGCCGTCTGTGTGCTTCCCCAGACGGTGTATACAGATTATACAGTTGGCAGACAGAGCTAATATTGTCCCCTCGTCTCCCGCGATGAGCAGAGACCCTGGAATGGACTCTGAGGGGAGGCCGAGGAACAAGACATGTATGGAATGTTTGAATAGAAGGGGGCTGTGAGTTTGGTGGTTAGACACCAAACGAGAAGTCCATGTTTTGAGGATAAATGCTTAATCATACTGCAGTGGGAATGTACAGTAGGAATATATTGTGATATTCAACATGCACATTATCATTTGGAAGGAGGCTCCCTAGTTAGGGTCTTCTCGAGATAAAGTCTGCCTTGTTTGGAAGGCCAGCTGCCTTCTAAACTTCCTTATGATGGACAAATTTGAAGGCAGCATCGCATGTACCCTTCTTGGTGAAGGCAATCCCATAAATTTGTTTGCTGACAGTTTTATTAAAACATGGTTATTCAACCATACTTACAACATACGGTACTGTAGTCAGTTTGATCGTAGCCTAGTGTGAACATAAATTTCCACTACATTAAATTACTAAAAATTAACTGTTGCACCAAGTAACAGTTCCAACATAGCCTTAAGTTATAACTTGTTAAACAGTTATAATGGCCATAAAATGGTTGTTTAATTTGAGCAATGGGGAAAACCCATTGGAAAACGTAATAGGTCACTCGTAGATCAGATTTAGATGATTGGCTTTCTTTTTTTTACTTTATCTTTATCTGGCTGTAAAATTATGTCAGCTGAGACTGGTGGTGACCATGCAAACTGAGTTTGGCTGGCAGTAAAAAGACGCTAGCTGAATTTAGCTTGTGGTGAAAGGATGCTAGCCGAGTTTGGGTGGTGATAAAAATGGCAGCCGAGTTTACCTTCTGGTGAGGATGCTAAGTGAGATTAGCTAATTGAGTTTACTTCTTTCAAAGCCTACCAAAGAATTTTATGGCTTTGGGAATTATGTATTTCTTCCACATGGTTGGAAAATCGTCTTGTCTTTAGAAAAATCAAAAATTCACCAAGAGGCTCTAGCGCCCGACTTTATAATTGTCAATTTACTTACGTCATGTGACGCTCAGGACAAGAGCATATTGGAAAAATGTTTATGACTACTTATTGGCTGTGATTCCTCCTGACAAATTTGGTACTTACTTATGGTAATGTTTTTTTTAAATAATTGAGGAATTATTGGGGTGGGAATGGAAAGGGACTCTGTCCTTGTCACATCCTGATTTTACCAGGTCAAGTTTATTAGCCAATCACAAACTTGATCATGTGACATCACCAAAATGCTGGCTACACAATATAACAGGGTAATAACATTAGCTAAGCTAGCCAGCTACCTAAACACAATACTGCACTAACGTTAGCCAGCTAACTAGTTAGCTTAGGACCGGGGGTTATGTAACTAGCCAAGTTCCCCAGCAAGGTAGCTTTAAGCTAACTTTATATATTGTGCAATATACAATGCCTTCCAGAATTATTAGCACTCTTCATAAAACTGAATATATATAAAACATTAAACACAGAAATTCAAATTTTCCACCCGAACTATAGGAGAAACTACTATCTTTCTTTGAACAAAACAATTATTCTTAAATTAAATGTTTTTTAAATAATAGCATTTTCTCTCATAAACATGTGAAAATTATTGACACCCCTAAGGAATATTTAAAATAAATGAAAACAAACTGTCATCCTTCAAAAAATTATATTTTTTAAATTGCTCCCAGTCCCTGGGAACTCAGTTGCCTTTTACTGTTTTCTGTTTAAAATGTATAACTGACAGAAAGCTGACTGATTACATATTCAGTAGCACCTGACAAAGTGCCTGTTAATATAGCAGTGGTGCGAAGCTGCTGAAAATACTTAGCAGCAAACTAATGCTAGCGCCTTGGCATGGTTTTCGGGGAAGCCCTGTTTGCAGGGGCTGAGTGGAGGGAGAGAGAGGAAGACCTTCACAAGGTGGTGAAAAGTGAAGAAGAAGAAATCCTTCGCTCTTTTCCTTCTCAAGCCTCCCGCCTTCGTTCTTTCTGCTTCTGCCCGACAGATTGATGGGTTCCGGGAACTGGCAGCAGTTTTACGCAGGCGTCTTCTGTTCCAGTGTACATGTTTAGCCAAATGGGCTTTCTGTTGATAATGACAGCTGTAGGAGCCAGTGCTCCTGTTTGGATGGGTTATAAAGTAGTATTAGCAATGTAGACAATTTTTTTGGTAAACTCAAGTTGTCCATTGAAGCTATTGATGAAATCTAATAATGAAAAATCTAATAGAGATTAGCTTGTGGTGAAAATGCTAGCTGAACCGAACTGGGGGTAAAACTATGCTAGCTGAGCTTAGGTGGCACTAAATGTGATTGCTGGCATCTTCACAGCTGAGTCTATCTTGTGATAAAAAGACGTTAGCCCACTTTTACTGGCAGTATAGACGCTAGCTGCTGATGTATAAAATAAAATAAAAAGGGGGGAAAAAAGATGCTGGCCAGGGTTAACTAACAGTGCCCATTCTTGCTAAATCTGGATGAGGGTGAAGTTGGTAGTGGCAGTGAAAAGATGCTTGCCAAATTTAGCTGGCAGTGAAGATGGTAGCTCTGTTTAACTGGCTATAAAAGGATGCTAGCTGAGCTTATGGTAAAGCTAGTTTGAGTTTTGTGTGCAGTGTAGATGCTGGTCAAGTAGCTTGCGGTGACAATTCTAGCAGAGTTTAGCTGGCAGTGTAAAGCGTAGTTTAGGTGGTGGTATAAAGAAGCTAGCAGAGGTTAGTTGGCAGAAAGATTCAAGCCGACTGTGTTGCCGACTGTTAAGCTGCTGTGTGAAAATGCTAACCAGGTTTAGCTGAAGCTGCTGAAAGTTGCCAGCTGAGTTTAGCTGCTATGAAGATACTGAGTTAAGATGGCGGTAAAAAGATACTAGCTGAGTTTTTGTTGTTGTTGTGGTTAGTTATCACAAAGTGCTAATATACTGTGAGCTACTTGGTGAAGTAGTGTTCTAATGCCAGAACTGCCATTTTTCTTTCTCCCTCGGCCTCAAGGCTTTTAGATATACATTATGTGTTCCTTCACAGGCAGATGGGCAGTATTGTACTTGTGTGTGTGTGTGTGTGTGTGTGCTGTCAAACTGTAACATTTTTGTGTTCCTTGCCCAATTTTCAGCACGCTACATAAAGCGATAAACTAACATCCTGTCGACCTTCAGTTCCCTCGTGTGGCCCATAAACTTCCATCGCTGAGTGCTTATCAACATCTTCACTGCTCTTTCTCTCAATGCTTAAGTTGTCTTGGAAAACCAGAGTGCTAATGTTGGCGTCGTTAGTTAGCGTAGCGGTGTAGCATTTAGCTTTTGTCACTTTGTCAAAGTAGGTCCAGTTGTATGGAAGTACAGTTACTCCTTTGTAAAATGTGCATATTTAATGAGTATTCCTTATAAGAATTAGCTAAGCTATCTACTCAGTTAAGCTCTCTATATGTTGTTCGCGACATGGTAATTTAATTCCTCAGACTAAATATTATTGATGCTATTGTCACGATGTGTTTCCGGAGGTGCGCGAATGCAAGCACGAAGCCGATTTTTTCAAACAACATATTTATTTTCTGCCAGACCTCGGGTTAAACATTCAAAACTAAGCACACCGCGACAGGTGTGCTGACACACAAACAACAGGAGACAATACGGGACGGACACAGGCGGGTAT
>JAOUQW010000049.1:16137703-16160177 GCA_028565825.1 Olivaichthys viedmensis
AAACAACAGGAGACAATACAGGACGGACACAAGCGGGTATTTAAACACTTAATAATCACTAACAAATGACATGCAGGTGGGGACCATCACATCACGAGTCAAAGACAAAGAACACAAACACAAGCACACACGCGCGTGACAGGTAGCTGGTGTACAGGCCTGTGGAGATTTGTAGAGTGTCATCTGAAGCCACGTTCACTGTGTACTGTGTCAGACAGCTGGCAGAAAGATTAGCAGGCCGCGTGTCCCTACAATCAAAGGGAGATATTACTGCACCATTCCCTCCTGTCAGTCATTCTGCCCTAATCCTCCTGCCCTAGTAGGAGGTAAAGATTACACTGCAGTATTGATCAGGAAAGAGAATTCAGTCTGTGAAACAACTCTTTCGATTTTAGCATGTCAAGGCTTGAACTGGCAGCGTTTTTGTCTCCCGACCTTAAAGCTGGAGATAAACAGCGCTGCAGTCGAGTGGGCAGGAGTGCCGCTGCTATGCTAATTATGCAAAGGCACAGTAATCACAGCGCTGCGGAACTGCTACCACGCCACCTTAACAGAGCGTGGCAATTTGACTAGTTAAAATGATTATGCAAAGGTAGCAAGGCAAAAGGGTAACACTCTTATTAGGTGAAATGTCAGCACGTGTAAAGCAAGTGCATTGCATTCGAGAGGAAAGAAGGCAGGACTGTGTGTTTCTTAAAGGAGCAGCGAGGCTACAGTAGCAGCAGATTTAGGTTTTTTTCGTCTTTTGTCTTTGACGTCATACCATTTTTGATGGATGTAATGCCTATGATCTCAGCGCCTTGCCAGTTTATCACCTTTTGCATTAAGCTTTCTTGCATTAAGCAGTGTCCTCTGGACATAGAAGGCATTCGAACCATTCAGTCTGGCTCACTTTTGATCAACATGACATCAGTAATGAGCCGATGATGTCTGGAAAATACTGTTGTGAAGCTAAAACATTCCCACACCAAATTTTCACTTTCCACAAACCAAGTGCTGTTGCTGTTCGGTAATCTTGTTCATTGAGAAGTGCCGTGTTCAGCATTAGTAAATAAGACATATCAAGGTCGTCTTTACTGTAACACAGCGATAATGTTAAGGGTTACAGTTCAGCTCATGGCCAGTGCCTGCGCATGCACACTGCTGGATTATTATTATAATTTTTTTCCAGGAGCTGATTCCCAGGATCATCTTTTAGGGAAAATGCTTCATATCCGTTTTTAATTCCTGTCTTTCTTCCTCATTCTGTTCAATAGCAGATGACTTGCTTTCTAGCAACTCGTTATGAGCATAACGTGAGCTGTTGTAGTGGTTTTGGCAACCCAAACCCAAGCGGTTGCCAAACTGTGTTGCCTGCACCCCTTGAAGTGTTTTAAATTCTGTTACATTTACACTCAATTCATAATCTTTAATGTATTATCACCTTTCTTTGAACTGGCCAGCATCACTGCTGCTGTTTTACATGCTCATGACAGTTATTTTAGTAACCACATTCGAACTTCCTCATTTACTGTCACTGCTGCAGGAGCAACTGAGGAAGCGAATATTTTGATTAGGCTGCTCTTTTACACGGTGGAGGTATTTGGTCGTTGACTGGAGGGAGGAGGAGGGGGGGCTTAAAAGGCTTTAAAAGGCTGCTCTGTTTCAACTTGTACTCTAGCCGGTGCACCATGCTGCCGTTTGCCTCTGTGGTTTCTCATTTTTCATCCCCTGTCATGCCAGCCCTTGCGTCTCGTGTAGCTGACCTTGCTGTGGGAGTGTCTCATAGTGGGAGCTGCCATCCTTCTAAACTTCATCACTAAGAGCTTAGGCTGAACCCAGAACCACTCTTAGCACATCCAACCAAGCTTTAACAACGGATAAATCACATATGAACTAGCAGAGGGAGAAATCACTATCCCGTCCCCTGCATGGGAAAGTGGCTTTTAGAGATTTGTAGGCTTCAAAGCCGGTATGTGTCACGGGTAATCCTGCCTGTTTCGGATCTGAAGGCAGAATGTTTGTTTCTGTAGCTGTTTTAATGAGGGAGTCTGCGTATAGAAAGATCCAGCGTGTGGTTGTGATTTGTGGTTCCTTCAGGGATACGGCTCCTTCACATATCCGAGTGTGAAAATGGGCTTTGATCATGACTGGGGTACCTTCTTCTGCATGACAGCCCGGGTGCCAAGAACTTGGTGAGAGAGAGAGAGAGAGAGAGAGAACTCTCATCCACCCTCGATTCTTGTCTCTACCTGCTCTGATTGTGCCGGAGGCTCAGTAGTGTTGTAAAATGAATCCGATTTTAATCTTCAATTAATTGAACATAATCGGCTGCGAATCTGGCTACTTTAGCTCAAGTTATCTAGTTGTCTGACATTAGATATTGTTTTTTTATTTCTTGACTGCATTAAATCACAAGCGTCAACTGTGTTTGGTTGCATTCTGTGGTGGCTTAACATTTTAGCCACTACCACCGAGTCTGGATCTCTTTTGCTTATGCGCCTTGAGGACAGTGTAATTTGTTATAAATTCCTGTAATATCTGTTCCAGGAGTTGCACCACTTTACCGCAAGCCAGCGTTTCCATAAACATGCCTTCCTCTGCTGGTGACCTTGAAAACGGAGTCTTGCTCTTAATATGGTCAGCGGACTACAGAAAAGCTTTTAATTGCCTTCGTCCTGGTCTCTTGCACGTGCACACACACACACACGCCTCTCTGATCTCCACTACATCACCAACTTGCATCGGTCCAATGACGTTTAGCTCCAGAGCACGCTGTCTTTCCAAAATCTTGTCCCTCCTCTTTAATATGTCTGGAGAACTGCGTCCTTGTGGCGCTGCCGAGACAGGAGGCTGGAACGGCACTTCTTGGACATTGTCATATCCTGTTCTCACCGCCGTGTTCCTTTTATGTGCTCTTTAATTTACTCTGTGTGTGTGTGTGTGTGTGTGTGTGTAAGCCAAAGCTTTACTAAGTGTTGTGAGTCATGCTGGAAGTGGCTCAGCCACCTGTGATGTGGGAAGATTAGTTTCGCTGAACACGGCACCGCCCTTTTCCTGGTTCAAACATATGCCACCACGCTGCCCCCCCCCCAACCATGTCTTTCTTTCCCTCCCTCACACACACACACACACACACAGACCTCTCTCAATCCCACTCTCACTGGACACTCTGCAGCGCAACACAAACAAGCGCTTGAGAACTTCGGCCCGTGCCTCGACAGCCAAATACCGACCGAAGAAAACGGAGCGAACAGAAAAAGGGGAGGGGAGGAAAAAAGAAAAGAAAAGGAGGGCCTGAGCTCTTATGCGGTCTTTCTTTTCCCAGTGTGTCCTGTGGGTCTAAAGAGCTTCCTGTTGGCTGCAGTGTGTGTGTGCGCATGTGTGTGTAAGCAGCCTCTGGAGGAAGCAGGCAGGCTGACCCAGATCCAGCCTAGAGACTGGCCAAGGCACTCTCGCTTCCACTTGGGCCCCGTGATGCTAATGACAGAGCCTGACTAATAATCTGGCCTGCGCAGGAGCTGGGACACCCAGAGAGAAGGGAGGGTGTGTGTGTGTGTGTGTGTGTGTGTGTGTGTGTATGTATGTATGTGAGAGAGACCAGCAAGGCAGGGAGGGAGTGACTCGCTTTGCCTCTTCTTACAGTCGTCCTCCCTCTACCCTGTTTCTGTGAGCTCTGCGGCAGTCGTCTTCTCTCTTTGCTCTCTCTTTCTCTTGCTAGTCAGGCAGTTAAAATGTCTGCCATGTGGCCAGCGAGGGAGTGAGTGCAGTCTTGTCTCAAAGCTCGCCTCCCCCGTTAGTGAGCGTCAGAAGCTGTTGACGAGACCCGCTCGTGTTTTTGTTTCCCTTCCATTGGTTTTTCCTCTGACTGGGGACTTTACCATCGATCGAAACTACACTGCGTGGACCGGATATGTGAGAAGCTTCTGTTTTTGGAGTGCTTGGTTCGAGGCCAGCCAAGGCAGCACAGAGGTAAAAGTGTTTTTTCCTCACTGTACATAATGAACAAGCTGTTCCTCAATAGGCTTAATGTCTCAAGTCTGGGCTGCCCCGTGTTTACGTCTTTATCAAACACTGTATGTTTTTGGAACGGTGTGCTCACCGGATGTTTAACAGCCATACGCTCACGCCTTGCAGTCGGATGTGTTGTGTCTGTAGCACCGGGTGTTCTCTGGGTGTTGGCACTCGGAGGCGAAACGCTCGTTTCGAAGCCCTTAGAGAGGCCCTGCGTCCTTATTCCTGAGCTCACTTCTTGTTGTGTAATGCCAGGCAGCAGGCAGAGAGCCATGTCTTGTGCTCTTGTGTATGTGTATGGACAAGTTGCTGGGGACTTTTCCTGCCTAGCACTTATTGAATCACTGCAGTGGATAAATGAGCTGTGTGTGTGTGTGAGTGTGAGTGTACACACACGCACACACAGCGTGGCCGGTGCAGCTGTGTGGAAAGCCCCTGATCAGTGATGGAGAGTGATGGGGGCGGGTGTGCGCAGGGCCAGAGGCTTGTCAGGCTGAGCTGGAGCTGATACACTGGACCAAACCTCTTCTATTAATACCAGTCTATAAGATTATTAATAAATAACCCCATCTCATCCATGTCTCCCTCTGTCTGTCTTTGTGTTTTTGCCTCCCTCTCCATGTTCTCACTTTCCCTCCCTGAATCTTTCTCTTCTCCCTTTTTCCCCCCTCTATTTTGCTATCTATCTCTCGATTTCTCATTCCCCCTCTTCGCAATGAAGGAAGGTAAAGTCCAGACACAGGCAACAAGCACCATGTAATCTAGCTGATTCACTGAGACTAGCCCTGTCTGAAGTGTGTGTATGTGTGTGTGCAGCAGAGAGAGGTGGGGCTGCACTCTGACCCATTTAGCAAACAGTTCCTCAAAGCAGCTCAGTCCAGAGTGTGGCTGTTTGTAATTAAACCTCTTCACTCAGACAGACAGAGAGAACGAGTGTGCTCTTTGGACTCTGATTTGCTCCAGTGCGGCGCTGGCCTTTCAAAGCCATTCTTCTTTTCATGTTGACTCTGCTGCTGAGGTCACCATAGTTCACGCCGGTTGGAGAGATTAAAGTGCGTTTAGGCTGCTAGTGGGTGGGAGGAGGTGCTCATTGTGGCTTTGTGTACACTAGTGTGTGTGTGTGTGTGCAAGATAATGTTTACTACAATACCGTCATGCACCTACGCTAGAGGAAAAAGGTGGAGCGAGAAACTGCTTTGTCCTGTAGTTTTTTTTCCTTCTCTAAACATCAAACTATTTAACCCTAGTGCTTAGTGCCAAGCGATAACAGATTATCAGTCTTATTTGTGAAAATTTGATATGGTCAGTCGTTTCATTGCAGCCGCATCGCTAATGTTCAGCTCTCTCTCTCTCTTATTTCTCTGGCTACCAGCAGCCAATCAGAGTGAGTCTAGAGGCAATTTGTGATTTGGTGAAGAGCGGCAACAAGTGAAAAAAGAAAGGAGGCAGTGCTTACTAAACCTTTTAGTAAGATAAAGAAGTCTGGTCTAGTGCTGTTCCTAGACCTGAACTGAAGCCGTTAACTTCCGATACCGCTGTTTAATCATTCCATGATTGATCGAAACACAGAACACGTCTGAGATGTAATCGTAATGCTCACAGAACGAAATTACAAATTGTGGTTTGTTAGAGGGCTCATTTGCATATTGTAGGCCTCTGTGATATCAGTATTGCAAAGGCCAATATTGCGATATTAATTAACAAACGAAACATTGCGCAGGCATTCTTTTAACACTACGCATGTCTGACCTCGCGTTCTCTCTCTACCCACACTCCAAAGGAGAGAGTGTGTGGCTCAATGTTCCCATGACTTTTCTCAGGCTGGCAGCAGGAATGCGAGGGTGTCGCATTGAATCACGTCCAGCTGAATGCGCACACACACACACACACACACACAAATCTTTGTGGCACCACTGTGGAACTCAAATCACAGTTACAGAGCCAGTTGATAAATATGGACATCTAGAAAACTTCATCCAAGCTACCATTCCGCCTCTGACGGTCTCTCTGGGTTTATGAAACGGTTTAATGTGTAGTGCTTGAGTGTATCTGAAATAAAACATATGCCATAAAAAGGCTGTGGAATGGAGCGCAATGTGGAGGGGAATGACCTGAATATGCCCGTGCACTGAAGGGAAACTCGCCTTTGCATGTCCCTTTGATTCAGCTACAGCAGAAAAGTTGTTTCCTTCCTGTCCCTCATGAAGCGCCCCATTGTTGCTGCCTTCCATAATGAAAACATGTAAGCGACTGCGGAAGAGATCGCTCATGACAGCTTGTTTTGTGCTGGAACGAGAGCCAGAGCGAGACAACAAAAAAGATGTGCAGGATTTGTGTCTGTTAATGACCGCTTCACAGCAGGAGGGCCCATATGAGTGTGTGTGTGAGTGTGTGTGTGTGTGTGGGGTTCGTGTTGCACTGTGACCTTGATCAGCTAGCAGCCTCCCATTTCCTTTCTGACTGCTGAAACGTTTCGGAGAGTGATGGAAATGCCCGGGCCTGCAAACCACTTAGCTATGCATGAGCTCCAGCCGCCTTTCTTCTTTACATTCCAGTGCACCCAGCCTTATAAAATATTTACTGCTGAGCTACAGGCTGCCTCGCAGCGCCCGCAAAGGACAATATTTTTGAGGAAGCTTTGTCTGCAGGCGGCTGCCTCAGCTTTCTCAGAAAAGCTCTTTCCTTCATTGTTTTTTGCTCTTCTTCTTTTATTTTTTTAATTTGTTCGTTTTTATACTGGACTAGATAAAAAAACAAAAAAAACAAACACATAACTATTTCATTTATGTTCCCACGTTCTTTGGGTGTATTTTGGTAGACTGACTCTCAATGATGGCTAATCATAGTGCTGTCTGCCTGTCAATGGTAGCGCCCTAATGACGAGCGGCAGACATGCCCTGAATTGTGATGTTGGTATTTGATGTGGGTTTAAGAGACTTTGTTGTGCTGATAATTGTAACTTGAAGGATCTTGTTTATTCTAATACAGTATGTGAGCATGATCTCCATCATTAGGGCTGGGATATATGACCACGTAATATCGATATTGTGATCAATTTTGTCACACTACACTATTTTGAGGTATCGCAGGTATCATCAGTACTTTTTATAAGACTGAGCAACTGCATTGTAATGAGTAGCTGATTGGGTGGTTAAAATATATTCTTGTCCTGAGTGTTTTATATTCCCTTCTTTTCCATGTTAAATGATTTATTTTTGTACTTATGTTCAATAAAAGTGTCAGTGAACCTAATGTTAAATTTTTTTTTTTTAGGTTTTTTAAATGCAGCACTAACACTTTGTTAGCAAACGAAAATATCGTGATGTATCAGGATACTTGAAGACATTTTCCCAGCACACAAAATATATTTTTGCACGTTGTTCACATCTATCTGTCATTACAAGTATCTTACTAGCTTAATCAGTGTACCCAATCAAGCGTGGTGTGGGTCACACAGAGGTTATGCAGATGAGGTCCTTGAGAAAACTCTGGAACACACAGCAAGTTGCGAAACCACATCTCCACCTGCACGCACCCTCAGCTAAAAAAGATCACCACAGGCAGAAGTCTTGTTTATCGTCTCAGGGTTTTTTCCCGCCTTGTGCTTTGCATGCCTCTCGCAAATGTTTTTATTACAGTGAGGAAATGCAAGTTATTCCCCTTCAAGATCCGTAGATCAGATGTGCTGCTTCTATATTTATCTGCCCTAGAAACAGGCAGTGTTTCTGTAGCCTTGTTTCAGCTCCCCAGCCACCGAGCACAGGCAGCTCTCGAAATGTGCATCAGCTTTACTCGACCTGCCGCGGCTTTCCAGAAGTGTATTGGTACGTTCTTTGTTGAAAACGCTTGTGCGTTAATTTCAGTTGAAATTGAACCGTGAGGCTGAGCTGTCGTTCACCTTTTGTCAAGTTGCCGAAAATATTCCCCCCTCAGGACTTTATTCAAATATCTAATGAAAGCAGCACAGTGTAATTAAAGCTGAAGCAATAATCAGGAGTTATTACAGTGTGTCAGTATGTCAGAGAAATGCCAAACAGAGCACCGCACGCCCCTCTCTCTTCCCTCACCAGCCAATCACTTAGTCTGCATTATGGAGTCGCTTATTTTAGCAGGGTTAAATTACTGCTTGTCCTTCTTTCGGTTCCTGTTGCAGTTCACTCACTCGCCAGGTTTCCATTTTCTTATCCAACTTGGAAGGCTTAGAAGCTTGATCGGAGATGAGGCCGTCGTTTTGGATCAGTGATTAATCTTGAACGTGCTAAAAGGTCATTAGTAATCACTGGCAAACGCCATGTGGCAAGAATACATTTTAGCCAGTATAGCGTAATGACCAATAATGGCTTTGTCATGTCTGTCATTTCATGTCACATTTATCTTTTAGCTGAATCTGTGAAGATGTTGGTTGATGGAACACTGATGCAGTTGTGTACATAAGAGCTACATGATTATATTTCCTGCAGTGTAACAGTATATGTGCAAATGTTTGCATTTTGGTGAGTGAGTGCGTGTTGTGTTAAATAGAGCGCCATAGAGCAAGACTCCAGCTCTACTCTTTGGCAGTTGTGTGGCTCATAAGTTGTGTTTTCTACCCTGGCAATGCTCTGCCACACCCGGCACTTCCAGCTTGTTTCGGGGGCTTTTAACGTGCCCTAGACCGAGTCTCTAATGTTAAGGTAAGAGATGCGGCAGAGCACGAGATACTGTCCTCTGCTTTTATGCAGACATGAGCTCCTGTACACACAACTATAGTCCCTCTGATATCAGTCCTCACTGTATTCATTTACTACTGTCGCAGGCTCTTTCACAAGCAAATTACACTTCCTTAACGGTTGCAATCTCTGCCATGGGTCATTACAGGTGTTTAACTCACCAAGAACTACCCACACACCTCTTTCAGAAGTGTAATGAGGTAGAAATTGGATGCGGAGACTGCACGGAAGCCTGCAACTCCCTTTTAAAAACCTCAGCTCTTGTACTGTGCTGCTGCCGCAGTGGACGGTTCTAGTTACAGCTCGGGCTCAGTCTCCCAGCAACCTTTGTTGGTCATGTGAGGGCAGTGATAATGCTGCAGGGTACCGAGTACTGTAGTACTGAGCCGCCGTCTCTCTGTTCAGAGCTGGTAGTCACCTGAAAGAGTGTGTCAGAGAAACAGTGATTCAGTTGTACTTGTTTATATCCATCTTAACCATAGATTAACCTAGCTGATGACATCATTCTTTACGGAGCAATGTGAAGCCACTTGGTTGTAATATATTGTAAACATATTCCTAAAAAATGCAGATATAACTAAATTACCAAGGTGTACCGTGTATTTCATGTGTAAGTATACGTGTAGAAGTTTAATGTTATTGCTTTAAAAGTTATGAGGCGTAACTAACGTTTGCATGTGTTGTCTAGCGTTACTCAAAGGATCATTAGCTAGCTAAGTTAGCTAGCTAACTCAGGAGTCACTGTTGTAGCCCAACCTAATTTATAATGCATGGCGACATCAGAGCTGCTCATCGTCAACTTGGGCCTGGTGGTTGTGGGGGGGCGAGTCGGGAGAGCGACACATCAAAGTTATCTGTGCTGCCTTTGAAGCGCTTAGCCTGCCACTCTCACTCTTTTTTTTCTTGTTTTTTTTTCTCCCCGGCTGATTAGTAAGTGCCGCGCAGGGTGTAATGCAGAATGTGCTTTTTTCTCCACAGACGTTCAAGCCTCTGGTAGGAAAGAGTGTTCTGGGCTCCATCACCGCCGTGGAATTCTTCTCCGACAGACAACTGGACTTCCTGACCGATGACGGAGCATACCAGCCCTATCAGGTGAGCCCCCTGTGTTTGTGATTTGTGTGTGCGTGTCCATGTTGGCCTATATTTCAGTGCTGTGTTTACAAGGGTGACGAGGGTGCCTCTGTGAATCAGCCCTGTTTACTCAGCGATGCTAGGTAACCTCATGCCCTGGAACAGCCATGCCGGCCCACGATTTACATTTGCCTGTCCTCCATGATGGATTCTCCATCTCATTGCAGTGGAATTCCTAGGCCTCTCTTCCTGTTTCTGAAACTCCTCTGCTGAAATATCCGCATGTGATATAATTTTTTCCCCTCGGCTTTGCACCGGCATACACTGCAATCTGTGCTCACATGCATATGCATATTGATGCAATAGAACCAAGGCCTACAGATGACAGCATTTATTGTTGACAGTAAACCCCCACCTCTATTGTTCCTCACCACGCCGCTCTCTCATTCTCCTTAATTATCGGCGTCTTTGGCTAAACGCAATGACAGAGAGGCTTAGGAAGCAAACACATCAGACAGACGGGGAGAGGGGATCTCTCTGTAGTATTGCTGCGCTGCTTGATTTATATGCATGCCGCGTATCTTGCGCTCGGCACCATTTCGCTGAACGGATAATGAAAAGCCATCTGCCAGCAAATTAGAGTCCTCACCCTCCCTCTTCCTAAAGCGGCCATAACACCTGACTGCACGTAGAATTGAGGTGTAGCAGATCTCTCTTCCATCAGCATCATGTGCTTTCCTATCATATGCACTTTGCTTTATAGTGGTAATTATTGCAGAAGTATCCCAGCTCCAGCTGTGTATTAGGAAATAACTTATGACTTTGCTGCTAGTAATTACTATTTTATTGAGGGTTCATTCTTAATATCGACTAATCTAGTTTATATAAGCCAGAGGACAGCCGACCGCTTGCTATTTTGAGGCTCCACTTAAAAGAAGAAAGCGAGAGAGAAAAAGGAGAAATAAAGCAACTCTGCCATGTGAAGGTTTTATAACAAATGAAGCAAATCGATGTGTGATGTGCCATCCCCTGCAGGGCCAATTTTAGACCCTGTTTTCATTCGAATTTCTCCTGGTGCTCAGCAGAACACTATGTTCTTGTCAGACTGCCTGGCCTTTAAAAAAAAATAAAAAAAGGCTCGCACACACAGACGCACACACACACAAAAAATCACCAAGGCTCTTTGCCGGCTCACAATGGATGAGTCTGTAATGTAAAAACTATGAGGCTGGGTAATGAGATGGCCAGTGAACATGAGGAACCACACTGCCTCTGCATTCAACAGCTCAGCGTGCACACCATTGGGGAATGTGATCACTCCATAGGACATGTTACAAGGGTGCCATCTTTCTCGCTCTTTGTCCCTCTCCTCTCTGTACATTCGTAACCCGAATCCTGCGAGATACCGCCAAATGAGCGGACCTCAAACCCACCACTCTCATTTTCCCTTCTATAAACATTCTTTTGTCTTACAGCCGGGTGTGTGCAGGCTGCGGTAGGAAGATGTCATCATATACTGTGCCGGAGAGAGGAACATGCACAGCCTCCTCCTGCCCTCCCTGCACAGTCGAGGCAGCGAAGGGTTGGGGAGGGCTGAACCATTGCAATCTGTTCAGCATAAAGGCTACAATAGAGCCCTTGTGTACGAAGCCAACTGGCTGGAGAGCTGGAGAGGGAAAGAGCGGGGTGGGGGGGAAGAAGGAAAGAGAACCAAGTGTGGTTAGGGAGGAGAAAAAAAAAAGTGAGCTCTCGTGTTGCCGTGTCAAACCAAAGAGCTGAGCAACTCGACAATCCCGTCCACTTCACCAGCTGAAGGTCTCAGGTGAATAGCACGTCCGTATTTTAGAAGAATAGTTGCGCAAGCATATTAGCTTATAGCCGGGTGCTTAGTGACATTGGGTTCTAGGCCTGGCAAGTTTCGTTGGGTGGATGAGTGGTGGGGGGTTGCTGCAGCTGTGCTGTAGTTTGAGGCGCTCGTAGCTCACAGATTAGCTGTGTGTGTGTTTCTCTATGGCCTTGCCTGACAGCAACACACACACAACAGGCTTTCTGTCTCACTCTGCGGTGGTGGGTGGTGTATGGAATGGCCACACACTCATGCATTCCCATACACACACTCCCCCGCACCTCATTTACGGAAGAGACATACATCACGCTGGCACAGGCTCTCCCTATTTAATGAAGAAATATACATCACACACACGTCCTCACCGTCACAGAGCCCTGAGTCTCTCGTGTTAGTGTCTGCATGTCACATTGACAGCCTGCCTACAGAATGCCAGCATTACCACAAAGTGCCACTGTATTTCCCCCAAACAATATGGTACAGTCTGACCCGCTTTAATACACTTAGATATATAACACTGCATACTGTCGTCCTGCACATTATCATGGCAACAGCTCCTATTTCTGCCCTCTTGCCCATCCGTACACACACACACATACGCACACACCTTTATTACCCCAGCAACAAGCCTTTCTCACACACGCCACATACATAGTATTGCCATAGCAACAAGAGCGCCCAGTACCCATGATGTCAATGTGCTCCAACAAAGGCTTCCGCGAGCACATGTACGATTTATTTATTTATTTATTTCCCCGCCATCCGCTGATATTTAATTCCGCCGACATTTACTGTAATATTGTAATGTGCCTCCACGAAGCTTTTAGTGCTATTATGACGTGATTATTCCTGATTTTCTCTCCACTTCTCTTTGGAAATTTGTCATTTTCGTCGTGAGTCATTCTTAGCCAAACCACAAGGCAACCATTTTAGCAAAGTGCTGCTGCAAAAGCCAGTGGTGAAAGCACTCCTCTCTCTCTCTCCCTCACTCACTCACTCACTCACTCTCCCCATCCTCTCTCTCTCCATTCCCTGTTTATTCTCTTGTCTGATGCAAGCATTGTGTCAGCTTTCCTATGCTGCCTCCCTCCATGGTTACAGTCCCTGGGCCCATTCTCCTGTTTACTTTCTATCAGCAATTTACGAGATCCGGCGGTAACCCTTTACATGGGCTTTTTTGTTTTTGTTTTTTTTCTTGCTTTTTTCCACCACACAAACAAAACTCTTCTTTTGGATTTCTGTACTTGCTGCTCCAATACTCCCTGATGACACACATGAAGTTCACTGTCGAGGTTGGAGGCGGTTCAGTAATTTGGAGTAATAGCAATTCTCTCGGGCTGCATCTTTAAGAGGTCACGCAGTGCAGCTGCTGTTCGGTTCATTAGCACGTTGCATCTGGGCCAGGTTTTTTATTTTTTTATTTCATTTATTTATTATTATTTTTTGCTACAGTGATTACTAATACATCATAACTGCTCAGCAGAACACTCGATGTGAAATGAACCTGCTTATTGAGAGGGGTTTTTTGTTTTTGTCCCGAAGCGCAGTTTTATCGGAGCTTCAGCGGCGTTGTGCAAGCGGGAACTGAAACCAGAGCACTGCAGCAACATCAATCAGGCAGCTTGGGAGAGATAGAGCGAGCGAGAGAAAGCACCTTGAAAGCAAGCATCAAGGGGGGGCAGAGAGTTAGAAAGAGGAGAGAATGAACAGGAGGAGTGGAGGAAGGAGAAGAGGAGAGACAGAAAGAAAGGAGACAGTGGTGTAGAAGAAAGAGAGCTAGATGGAGTTGGGGAGGCATGATGCACGAGGCAAGATGAACCATGCACTGTGAAGTTCGCCTCTCACCTTGACTTGTGCTGGAGCTGGGGATCACATGCGGACAATACAGACAGAGAGAGACACACACACACACAGCAAGAATTAGCTGATAAATCTGAACAAGGGCACTCAGTCATGAAGCCTGTGTCTGTAATGGGACTCGGCCAGTGCATTTCCCCGTTAATTCTTAATGAACATGATGTTAATTTCGCTGATGCGCAGTAACTTCTTGAGCCCCTACGTGTCCAGACACGGCCTGGGCTTAGCAATCCCATTATAGCTACTTCCCAAAGCCCGAACTGCATTTTGCAACACAATGGGTCTTTTTACTTATACTTTGATATATTAATAATGGTTATATTCAGTTCACAGTAGAGATCTTGTTTTCATTGTCTTCTAGGTTACGCTGCAGTCTGAGACAGTGATAGCACGCAGAGCCGGAAGGACAGTGATTAGCCGTCACACAGGGTCACCAGAGTTCATTTGGGCCATTACTTCAAAACTGATTGCCTTTGCTTCCCGGCACTGCTCGAGTTATTACTCTCATAATAGCACAGGTGTGCTAATCTCAGGGATAATGAAAAGAATCAGGCCATGAGGGACAGAGTGGATTCTATTTTCTTGATCAGTCCCTGAGTCAATGCAGTGTGACCGCTGTTGAAGAGTGCCCTCACCTCCCAAGCACTCAGATGGTGCAGGAACATGATCATAGGGCTTGCCAGCAAGCTCCACGTCATCCTCGTGTGGTTTGGTGCCCCGCCACAGAGGCAAATGCTAATGGCTCCGTTCTGTTTGCAGCAGAAGCCCTGCTGCTTCTAGTTTACCGAAAAGGTCGTCTGTTGTGGCAAGTCTGTATCTGGAATGGAAATATAACGTAGCAGAGTTGATGGTTTGGGTTTTTTCAGAGCACGCTTGTAAAGCCGCCAGGGATCATTTTATTCCCAAGATCGAGAGCAGTCTTCTAGAAGCTTCCAGCAGCTCTGGCTGAGCATGGACGTTTTTACCATGCTTAGTAGCGGGCTGGGAGAGTGGTAGGGGACTGCACTAGAACACCCCACTCCATTTCATCATGGTCAAAGAGTGAAAGAGATAGGCCGGTATCTGGAAATGCTTTCCCAGTTTCCAAAACATGGCACCGCCCTTCTCCCTCTGTGTCTTCCACGGCAGGGCCATGTGGAAAATCCTGCAACACGCTGCTGTTAAAGTGATGGATGTCAGCCCGCTGCTGCAGGAGAGTGTAAAAAAAAAAAAAAAAACCCCACACAGGATGTCTGCTGTGCCCTTCACAGCATGGCATGCGTGAGTGTGCGCGAGATATGTGAGAACTGGGGGAGGGAACACGGTGAGAAAATTGAGTGAAGAAGCTTGAGACGGATTACAGCACTACATCCATTTAAAAAGGGTCCTGCTAGACGATATGGATGAGATTGCACCGCTGAGTATCTCTCAGCTCTTCTAAAATTACACTGTCTGTTTGAAACATACTGCAAATGATTTTATTTGCAATAACCAAAATAATCAATAACATTTTTATTTATATTCCAAAATTGGTTTATTAGCAATTTTTTATTGGCTTCTCAGCTGTTTAATGCAGAAGGCCACATATATTCTCATTTTGAGTTTTTAAAATCACTAAAACAGTCCAATTACTAAAAGAATTTGCTGTGGTAATTGATGCTATTACGAATAAGATATTTTATACTATTAATGGCTTTTATTCTTTTTAAAAAGGGCTTTAACCCTTGTGTTGTCTTAAGGGTCAAAAATTACCCACCACTATATTTAACAGCAGAGAAAACCCCTTAAGTTATATTTTTTCAACTTAAATTTGGTGACTCTTCCTAGAGTGATCAAAACATTAGAAAAAGTGAAACATTGCCTTATTGTTTATATTTCCATAAAAGCTGTACACCACCACGGTATAAAGATTGTCTTAGGGTCATTTTTGGGAAGTATACAGAACGTTAAGACTACACAAGGGTTAAAAGGGGCTTCTATTTTAAACAAAAGCCCATTTTCATTATTTTCAGGATAGATCTGAAGAATTATTTGGTCTTGTTACTTCCAGCAATACCAATCTCAATATGTAC
Source organism: Olivaichthys viedmensis (assembly GCA_028565825.1). Taxonomy (NCBI): domain Eukaryota; kingdom Metazoa; phylum Chordata; class Actinopteri; order Siluriformes; family Diplomystidae; genus Olivaichthys; species Olivaichthys viedmensis. The sequence goes on from JAOUQW010000049.1 coordinate 16,153,231, forward strand.
CCACGGCAACAAATTTTTACCCTGAGATAGTCTAATTAGTAACCTGTGTGACCGGTATAATAAAAATGTAGAATGCATTGTCTTCTATGTTCCACCCATTTAGGCACCCTTTTATCCATACCATGCGCAGAGTCGGCTATTACATTGAATATAAAATGCATTAAATGCCTAGTTTAAATGAACATGAAACTACTGAATATGAATTTTTCAAATGTTTTCATATTCGTATCGAAATAAATACGACAAAATGCGGTGTACAAGGTATTGCAACATGTGTCAAAATGTGCTGTAATGTCGTGAAATGACACATATGCGCGGTACAGATTGGGCAGCAACGTAATGAATTGTGCTTAGGCGCAACAATGACGTGCAGGGGGAGGGGGGTGCACATGGACCCTTTGTGCACACCCCCCCCCCCCGGGTGTTTCTTAACATGTCACCTTTTTCACCCCACATGAGTTTGCAAGCCTGGCTATTGCTCAGTGGTTCAAGGGCACTGTCTTTCCTTAAACTGGAAGAAATTAAATACTTACAAAAAGGTAACTCTGATAAAATCTTTGACAGATGGTGATCTTTCATAACTTACTTAAATTCATTACAAAATTTGTCCCCTGACTAACCCCCCTCCTTCTTTTTTGTTATTTATTTATTTTACTTATTTATTTACAGGTGTGTTTAAAATACTGTAATTATGTATGTGTGTAGGTAGGGTGTCACGAAGCATACACAGAGTAGAATGCAATCGCAAGTTTAATGAAGACAGAGCAAACAGAAACAGGATCAGGCTGAATCGTAATCAGTTCACAAGCAGAGGTCAGGCGATGTACAAAGGCAAAGGGCAAAGGCAAAGGGCAAAGGCAAAATTCGAAATCGGGAATCATAAGATACGGTCAACAACATGTAATCAATCAATATGAAAACCGTTCAGAACTAGAGAACTAGGAGGCAAGACTTCACAATGATGTGTGTTTGGGCTGGGTATTTATAGAGGGAGAGGTAATGAGGTTCAGGTGTGTGTAACCAGAAGGTGGGTGAATGAGAACGCGGAAGTGGATCAGGTGATGGATCAGGTGATTCGGGAGTGCGTGCAGGATTCTGGGAAATGGAGTCTTGTACAATGGGAGTGGATATGACAGACCCCCCCTCCGAAGAGCTCACTCTCGGAGCTAAAAGTGGATTCTTGTGGGGTCTCCCTCTCGGTCTTGGGTTACAAGGGTAGCATGGGGGTTGGTATCCTCTGTAAGGGTGTGAGGTTTGTGGCCAAGTTCCTTAAGAAGTTCTGAGCATACTCAGCCCAAGGCAGGAACCTGACCCATTCCTCCTGATGGTTAGCACAGTAGGTTCAGAGAAACCTTCCTATTTCCTGATTTGCCCTTTCGACCAGCCCATTGGATTGCGGGTGATAGCCGGATATAAGGCTCACAGATACTCCCAACTTTTCCATGAAGGATTTCCAGACGTGGGAGGTAAACTGAGGCCCTCTATCGGAGACAATTCCCGAAGTACCGGAATACATGCTGAAAGATCAGCTCTGTGGTTTAAAAAACCATAGGTAATGCAGCGAGGGGAATCAGTCTAAGTAATTTTGAGAACTGATCGATGACTACCATGATGGTGGTTTTGTTTTCGGAGGTCGGGAGATCGATCAGGACCATGGCAAGGTGGAACCACGGTCTCTGAGGAATGGGTACGAGCTTGCCAGCATGCAGGGTACGAGGAACTTTTGCCTGAGCACAGACAGAACATGACTTTACAAACTTCTGGATATCTATTACCATAGTTTCCCACCAATATTTGGACATCAACAGCTGATGAGTTCTTATGACCCCAGGGTGTCCTGTGGCTAAGGAAGAGTGAGCCCACGTGATCAGGCATTCCTGGAGGGCCATTGGCACATAGGTCTTGATAGTTGAGCATTGTGCTGGAACTGGAAGTTCTCCTTAAGACCGTGCAATCTCCCAGTCAACTTTCCAGATTACTGCTCCTAGGAAGCACGCTTCAGGCAGGATCCTTTCAGATAATTCTTCTTTGGACGGAGCAGGGTAGATTGTCGGTAGGATAGAGTGTCTCCTTTGACGTTCTTGGAGCCAGGTTGATAGGATATTACGAACCTGGAGAAGAAAAGAGCCCATCTCGCTTGCCTTGGGTTAAGCCTCTTGGCTCCTTTAAGGTACTCCAGGTTCCTATGGTCAGTGTAAACCAAGAACAGGTGTTCGGCCCCCTCCAACCAATGCCACCATTCTTCGAAGGCCATTTTCACGGCTAGTAGCGCTCTGTTTCCTATTTGGAGAAGAAAGCCACTGGGTAATTTTTTTGGGCTCTCCCTGTCTTTGGGATAGGACAGCACCTACTCCAGTTCCAGAGGCATCTACCTCTACAATGAAGGGCTTCAACGGATTGGGGGTGTTTTAGGATAGGAGCTGAAGTGAAAGCTCTTTTCAGCGTGATGAAGGCTTCTTCTGCTAGCAGGGACCAGGTCAAGGTCTTCTTGCCACCTTTGAACAGAGAGGTTAAGGGGGATGCTATGATGCTGAAACCCCTAATGAACCTCCTATAAAAGTTGGTAAACCGTAGGAACTTCAGAAGATCCTTGACTGTTTTGGGTGTGGGCCAATCTGTGACTGCTTTAACCTTCTCTTTGTCCATGAAGATGCCATTAGCTCTGATTATATACCCTAGAAAGGCCACAGTGGAGACGTGGATTTCTCGCCCTTAATGTACAGATTGTTTTCTAGCAACAGCGGGAGCACCTTTTTGACATGTTCTTTATGTTCCTCAGCTGTTTTGGTGTCAACGAGAATATCATTGATGTAAACTACTGTAAAACTTCCAAGGGTTTCTCTGAGTACGTCATTGACAAAGGATTGATAGATGGAGGGGGCGTTTACCAAGCCATATGACATCACCAGGTATTCGTAGTGACCAGATATAGTAGTGCTGAATGCTGTTTTCCATTCGTCCCCTTCTCGACTTCTCACCAGGTTGTATGCACTTCTCAGGTCCAGTTTGGTGAAAATGGTAGCTTGTCTTAACTGCTCTAGGACTGATGGCACCAGGGGTAACGGGTATCGGTATTTTACTGTGACCTCGTTTAGGCCTCGATAATCGATGCAGGGACGGAGACTACCTCCCTTTTTCTGGATGAAAAAAAAGCTAGCTGAGGCTGGAGACTTAGATAGACGGATATAACCCTGCTTCAAGGCCTCTGTGACAACACTCCTCCATTGCCTTGGTCTCAGAGGCTGACAAGGGGTAGATTCTGGATCTGGGTGAAATTGAACCAGAGAGAAGCTCTATGGCACGGTCATGGGGTCGATGAGGTGGCAGAGCACAGGCCTTGGTCTTGCTGAATACCTCAACGTATTCAGGATAACAGGGAGGAATGACTGGTGCTGTTTCTGGTTCGGGGCTTTCTATGGAGGTGGATGCTATGGAGATAGCTGGGAAATGCAAACACTATTGGTGACAGTAGGCGGACCATGCCAGGATTTCGTTGTTTTGCCAGGAGATTTGGGGATTGTGGGTTTGTAGCAAGGGCAACCCAAGCACGATGGGGTATTTGGGTGACATGGTGATGAGAAATGAAAGGTGCTCCTGATGTAATGCACTGGTTTCCATTTTCAGTGTTTTGGGTTTTGTGCGTGACAACACCCTTTCCTACTGGTTGCCATCCAGGGCATTCACATGTAGGGGGGGATGATAAGCAAATCCCTATTTTTTGTCCCAGTTCTTGGTCAATGAAGTTTCCAGCTGTGCCCATGTCGACCAACCCTGCAACGATAGTGCTTGTGTTAGTGTGACACAAAACCACCTGGATAATGAATGGCTTGGGTGCTATGATTTGTGTTTCACTCACCGATTTCGGATTATGGGTCTGAATGGACAGAGTCTCTGGGGCTTCTCTTGGGGTTTTTTGGGGGCGGACTGGGCATTGGGGCACCATGTGTCCTGTTTCTCCATAATAAAAGCACAATCTGTTAGCTCTATGGCATACTTGCTCTTGTTGCCGGACATTGGTATTGCCTACTTGCATTGGCTCCGGAGAAGTGGGCTGGCTGGTTGTGGACAATGAGATCTCTCTCCTCTCCTTCAAGAGTTTATCCAGTTGTATGGCCATATTCATCAGTTTGTCCAAGTTTGCATGACTGTCGCGACAAGCCAGCTCCATTGAATGCTGCTTCATTCCAACCGCTGCCTGCGGCGAGAGTATGGCACTCTAAGGAATTGTCAGCTACTGTGCGGGATCCCTGCTTCATGGTGATCAAGATCTCTCCAGTCTCTCCCCCTTTGGGAGGGTGATCGAAGACAGTCCGGAAGTGTTCCTCAAACTGAGCATACGACTGGATTTGATCGCCGCCATTGTTCCATATGGCGGTTGCCCAGCGCAGCACCTTTCCAGTGAGCAGCGCTATCAGCTGCGTGATCTTGTCCCGATCGCTGGTGAGCACAAGGGCGGAAAAGTACTGAGAGCATTGCAGCAGAAATATCTGACATTCCATCGGATTACCGTCAAACTTTCTGGGCTAAGTGATCACTGGTCGCGGTTGCGAGGATAATGGTGCTGCTGCTGGAGCACTCGGCTGGGGCGAAGCGGTGAGCTGGGCTTGCAAGTTTGTGAGAGAGAAACTAGCTGCTTCTGTTGTTCTTCCACCACTCGCTGTTGCATGGTGATCGCCTGCTGTATCTCGGCTAAACTTGCTACATCCATAAACTGGCGAAGTCTTCTGTCACGAAACATACACAGGGTAGAATGCAATCGCAAGTTTAATGAAGACAGAGCAGACAGAAACAGAGGATCAGGCTGAATCATAGTCAGGTCACAAGCAGAGGTCAGGCGATGTACAAACAGTTAAATCAGTCAAAGGCAAAAGTCGAAATCGGCAGTCAGAAGATACAGTCAACAACATGTAATCAATCAATATGAAAAACGCTCAGAATTGTCATTCGAGAACTAGGAGGCAAGACTTTGCAATGATGTATGTTTGGGCTGGGTATTTATAGAGGGAGAGGTAATGAGGTTCAGGTGTGTGTAATCAGAAGGTGGGTGAATGAGAACGCGGAAGTGGATCAGGTGATGGATCAGGTGATTCGGGAGTGCGTGGAGGATTCTGGGAAATGTGGTCTTGTACAATGGGAGTGGATATGACATAAGGTGGGAGGGATATAGCTAGTTTTCTCTTCTGGGGAACATGGGTTGCATTTGGGGTTATACAATTGAATGGGAGAAAAGTGGGGAATAATAGGGTAACTACTCTGTCTTATTCTTTTTTTAAACTGAGTTTGTTGAAACTATTACTGAAATATGTAAACATCCCATGATTGTTACCCCACTCTATATTCCTTAATAAAAACTTTACGCAAAAACCCCCCACAAAAAAGTAACTCAACAGAGTCAATCTGGAGAGTTACCCACACTAAGATGGCAAAGCTGTTGATGTGTCTGTCTTAGCCCAGCTTTTCATATCTATGGTTCACACAAACAGGTGTGAGATGAGCACTTGTCACACGGAGAAACTTACACACACCTGTGTTAGGAATCACACACGGGTTTGGATGCAGGTGCAGGTTTATTTACAGTGCGACAAACAAACATACATGAAGGGCTTGGCATCAGTCGAAATCGGGTCAAAAGATCAGGCAATGAGCAAACAGAATATCCAAGGCATAAAAGGCTTCACCCACCGGTGAAGATTGCAGGGATAAACATGCATCCCTTAGTAACCAAGAAGTAGCCTATTTGAATTGGTTGATGTTTTTGATTTTACTTTATGAATGAATTATATGTTGATACAGTCTTTTTTCGTCCACCTTTTTGTTACCCCTTCTCTGAAGGGTTAGAAGGGCCTGACTGCACACCACTGGTTTGCAAGTTACTTGGGTTAAGAAGTAACAGAATCAGTTTCGACTGAGATTGAGGTCATATGAGACTTAGTTTAGAGTAAAGTGTGATGGGAAAGTGATTTGTGCCAGTTTTGGTAGCAAGCTAGGTAACATTAGGTAACTATTGTATTGTATAAAAATGTTGTTTATACTTTCACATGATTGCAGATTGAAAATAATTTTGGAAAAACTGATTTACAACTTTACATCCCATCTACAAACGCTATTGTTTTTTTTCTGCACATTTAAAAATAAAACAATGTATTTTCACATACTTGTGGGCTTTAATGCATTTTATTATTATTATTTTATTTGATAAAAGCCTATATGCTAATCTCACTATACCCCTGCTCCACCAGCCAGTTACAAAAGCCCTTTCACACTCACGCTGGCCCTTGCATCAAGATGCCGGCACGGTAGCACGCAGCGGCCACTCCGGGTCCAGAATATATGGTGCTTTTGTTACTTTTTGTTATTTGTAGCCCATTTTCAAGAGACAATTTTACCTGTAATGTTCATCAGAAACACCGGTGAACATGTCTATCATCGCCAGATCCTGCTGGACATTGGTAAACAAAACTTTACTCTGTGTAACCATGGACTGTTGGAGGAGCTACGTGACCTCAGACTGTTATGCGAGCCGGGCTTCAGGACCGTGGCATTGCTTGATGCTGCCGGCCGGGGAGGAGACGTGCTGCGACGAGGAAGTGGAAGCACAACAAGCGGGCAGGCATCCGTGCAAGGCTAAAGGCTAACCCTAGCCGCCCCGCTCTACCATCCGTTGTTCTAACCAACATCTGCTCTCTCGACAATAAACTGGACTACCTCAGACTTCAGCTAACTACCCAGGGCGAACTCAGGGACTCAGGGATAAACACTGCTGTGTTTATGTTTTTACAAAGACGTGGCTCAACAACAGCATTCCGGACACGGCCATTCGGCTGGCCGGGCTAACCGCACATCGCACCAACAGGATAGCAGCACTGTCTGGTAAGACTCGCGGTGGTGGCCTGTGTGTTTACATTAACAACGAATGGTGCAGGAATGCTGTAGTAGTCTCGAGTTAC
>JAOUQW010000049.1:16162262-16178431 GCA_028565825.1 Olivaichthys viedmensis
CTGTAGAATAAGTCTGTAATATAATGAAACGTGGAGAAGGTGAAAGGGGTGTGCAGACTTTCCGGCTTGACTGTATAGCCAGCAACCTTATATACATCATCTTCAACTGCAACGCCAACAATACAACTCTCACAGTAACACTTTGGGGTATGAGGGGAAAAAGTATGCTGCGGTGCAGAGAGTGCCTCAGGGACCAGCAGAGGGCTGTGGAGTCCTTCCTAATGTCTTTCCTCAATGATCTTTGTGCAAAAAAGGTTGAGGTGAAACATTGATATGCCTTGCAGCTCACTTCCTGCAAACAAATTGCTATACAGGTCATTTGCAGGTACTGAGCACCAGCTCAAAGAGCTAATGTGCAGCTAGCAGGTGATCAGGGCATCCAAGTCCCCAGCAGTAGGGTGAACTCAGATAACTCGGATACACCCAGTTGAAAACACTATAGGCTGATTACTAACACCAGACAGTATTGCCTTAACTGATAAACCAAAAATAGAAAAAATAACCGGAAACAAGAAAATTAGCTATAACTCTTGAACCATTAGGAAACAATATTTATTGCTTTCTAACGTGTGTGATTGTTCCTTGTGTTTTTCAGGATGAAGTGGACAGCTTGAGTCCTGTTCTCAGGGACAATCCACAGCTTCATGAAGAAGTGAAAGGCTGGGTAAAAGACCAAAAGGTGCAGGAAATTTTTATGCAAGGTAAGACACTATAATAGTAATTATAATATTTTTTTCATATTGGCTCCACTAATTTTAGAATTATTTCTAACAAAGAACCTAGCCACATGTTTTCCCCTTTTGCCCTGTGTGTTGTGTGTTGTGTGTCTATGTTCTGCCAGGCCAAACTGCAAACTTTACCTGGCCTGTTGAGCAGTAGACTGTTCTGGTGGCTTTTGGCAAACGGTCTTGTTTACAAAGTCCGCAGCAGCATTCCAGGCCCACAATTAGATATAATTGTTGAACTTGGCAGCTGGCAGGGGACAGCAGAATGGAAAGAGTCTCCAAGCCAAAGGATTTGGTGGAGGAGTGGGGTGGAGAGGGAAATGAGAGTTAGAGTGAGAGAGAGAGAACAGAAAGTGCAAAGTGTGGTTTGGTTAGGTACTCAAGTTTGAGTTTTGTTTGTGCGTGCACATGTGGTATATGTATATGCATAATCTGCTTGGAGAGCTGCCGGGTTAGCTGGTTTGGACCAGGGCACAGCAGCGGTATTGAGCAGTAATGAAAGGGAATAGTCTGGCCTCCTCTAATGAGCTGCGGCATTTGAGGAGAGAGATGACAGGCCAGCGCACATTGCGGCTAGCACGCTTTTGCAACAGAGACTGGCTCCCTCAGCTGAGCACAGGCCATTGTGCAAGCATTTCATGACCTTAGTATTGTAAGGTTCTATCTGGTTGAAGAGCAGTTTTGAGATATTGGTCATCAAAGTTTTGGCATTTCAACTGGCAAAACTTAAAGGTAGTGTAATTCACATTTATACTCTCCTGATACATTTTAAAAGGGGATTTTTGAACAGGTGTATCAAACACACATAGAACTTTGTCATTCTGTAAGGTTGAATGGCATTTGATTTTGTAAGGTTCTGATGGTTTTAGTTTAAACATTCATCAATATTAGTGTACAAATAATAAGATATTTTTAAAATCTATTTTAGACAAGGGCTAGGCGATATGACGATATAATTTTGATATTGCTATAAATTACATCACGATACACTTTACTGAGAGTATCGCAGGTATCATTTTTGCTGTATCGTTCACCCTTGTTTTAGACCTTAGAATACTATCGGTCATGAATCATATGGCTGTGGTGACATTTAGAAGCTCCTTTAGAAACGTCATGGCACAGGTCTGAGGCTTAGCCTTCTGTCAAGTCCTCAAGGTCAGCCAGCTCAGGTTTTTGTTTTGCAGAAGATCTCAGTTTAACTCTGTCAAATACATAATCATAGCTGTGCAGTTTATGATGACCTAGGACATGCTGAGAAATAAAACAGAACACAATTTTTGGCTGGCTGGGTGTCCTTGAGGACTGTGCTGAAGCCTTCAGGGAAATGCATCTGGTTCATATTAATAGTTTAATAGCCTTTTTATAGTTTTTAATTTTTTAGGATAGCTTAATGTGTATATGTCTGCTGTACTCAATTCTGAAACACTTGCTGTCCTTAGAAAGAGAAATATCCTGATTATATGACGTGATATGAGATTAATATTCACAACGAAACAAGTTTCTGATGTCCGTTTCTGACGTGTCCTTCTATTGCGTCTCAGCTAGCTATTAATGCTGCAGCACTTGCTCGTCTGTCCTCCCTCCTTCCTACCCAGGTCCCTATTCCTTAAATGGATACCGCGTACGAGTTTACAGGCAAGACTCAGCCACCCAGTGGTTCACGGGCATCATCACCCATCACGACCTCTTCAGCCGCACTATGGTTGTGATGAATGACCAGGTATAGCCAGTTAGATCTGCTGTTATTACTAAAGCCACTTTTTCCATGGCACCCATTTTCTCATGCATCTATCTGTACTAGTAACCTGTAACCAGGCAGATTGTGTACTGTTGCCTGACTGTCTCCGTCTCCTGTCTGCAGGTACTAGAGCCTCAGAACGTTGATCCCTCTATGGTACAGATGACCTTTCTGGACGATGTGGTCCATTCTTTGCTGAAAGGAGAGAATATAGGCATTACATCCAGACGGAGGTCACGCTCTAGCCAGAATAGCAACACTGCCCATGTGAGTAATGCAATTGCTGCTTACACACACACGCACACATACTCTCATACACTGCCCGTTTGTGCTGTGCTGTTTTTGGTGGTAGTTACCTACTTTTCAACAACCCTTTTGTGTTCTGTGTTTGTTGAAATGGTAAATTTTTACGTTGTCTGTGTTTTTGTTTGTGTGTACGCTTTGCGCTGTGTGCCAATTTGCTGGCCATGTGCTCTGTCTGTAGCTAGCTTTTAAAGTAAAGTTCCTATGTGCTTTGAAGTCCTGTCTTTTAAATTAATTAATTTATTTTAAAAATTATTATTTCAAGAATAAAGCCTAGAGCCTTGTAGAGAAAACACATCACTGGTCCCTTTATTATTAACAAGACTTCTCTGTTCCACTTTTGTTTTGTTTTATTTTATTTTCTGTTTTGTTCTCTTCTCTTTTGTTTCCTTGTTAAAAACATAAATTGGGGATATGCAAGCAGACCACAGGAGGGAGACCAAGTGGCAACACAGGAAGCACTCAGGTACCGGGCCGCGCCCCCTCTCAATAGCTTTAGAGCTGTTTAATTCTGTAGACATAGTGTTCTGGCTAGCCTCTGCATATCCCACTTGTACTGCTAGTTGTAGTTAAGGAGTAACTGCGTGCCACTGCAGCCAATTTTTCTAGCATGAATGAGTGCATTTGTGGCAGGAAGGAAGGAAGGTTAAACTATGGAGCAGAGAAGAGCCATAGGAACTCTCCTTTTAAGGCTAGTGCTGTGACTCAATTATTTTGATACACTGTCTGTAGTCCAGTTGTTGACGGACAAGAATGTGTTGAAATGGAGCTTCCTTCCATTTTCTTATATTTCTTGTGATGTATTGGTATTTTATATTAGTGGTGTTAGTGGTTGTGGTGGATTTTGAATCCAGTGCTGGAAAAAGAAACACATGCCAAGTTCTGGTCTCACTCATGGTTGATGACCACTATCTTTGGTGTCTTTGTGTGTACCTGTGTGTGTGTCTGTGGGTTGCTCACAGGGTCATTACACACGTGCCCAGGCCAACAGTCCCAGACCAGTGATGAACTCGTCTGGCTCCGCCCCTAAGCAGGGATCCCAGGCCCAGCAGCAGCAGTCCCAGCATGCTCAGCAGCAGCTATCCCAGCAGCACCAGCAACAGCTGCAGTCATCACCAGGGCAACAGCGCGGGTCTCGGTTGACGCGCAGGAAGGGATCAGACAGCAGTGTTCCAGACGATGAGAAGATCAAAGAGGAAAAGATGGACTCTGGAAGTGGAAGGGGAGGTAACGACTGCATACTCTGTTCCAGCTATAGCCAGTCTGGATTTGATGCAATGTTTGTGAGGTTATATGTAGCTACAATAAAATCACAGGTGTGTTTACGGTGACCACGCTGCTCCATTTAGAAAAGGCTAAGCCTGTTTAACATGTACTACATGCTTAATTTGAGTTTTACACCAGTGCCACTGTCCTCATTCACATTATTCACACTATTGCATAGCCGCAGTTTAGGTTAAACGGTGTAAACAAATGATCAGTAATTGCACTACCCACTCCATAGATTTGAAATCTCTACTCTGACTTATTGGATTTTCTGTAAAACAGAAGAACAGAGCATGAATTTTATACACTAAATTATGTGTTTGGGTCACAGGTTTCATGTCTAAGACTATGGAACCAAGCAACCTGTTCAGTAATGTGCCTAGTAAAGTAAAAGCTTGTGAAGGCATCTGGTAGTTGACCACAGACACTTAATGTACTGTATGTCCTCACCATGAGTCTAGGAGATGGAGTAAGTACAGCCACTGCAGAGAAATTGACCTTTTAAGTGTTCATAAATGCACCGGGAACTGCTCCATCACTTGTCTAAGGCGGTACTTAAGATTCAATCAGCATTTAACCTAAGCAGAAAGTGACATCATCCCTTGGTTAGAATCACTCAAAAGCATATGAGATCTTGTGCTTTGCTGTCATAAGTGTTTTTCTTTGGGTGTCAAAGTTTCTGGGCCTAGCAGACCTGTCATATGTGTTCCTTTCTTGTGTTGCAGATGTTTCTAGAAACAAAACAAAACAGATGTTAAGCAAGCGGAGGAAAGCTGAGGAAGAAGAGAAGAAGGGTTGCCTGAAGCGGATGAAGATGGAGGCATCAGATCTTTCTGAGAGCAGCGACTCTGAGAACTCCAATAAGAGGCTCCTGGACTCATCCTCGGAGCCGAGCTCTGAAAACGAGTTGAAAGGTGATGGCATTTCAAAAGCCAGCGAGGAAGAGCTGGAGAAGTCCCAGAGTTGCAAGACTCTGGATGAGCCGGCTGTCATTAACAGGGTGTCTCCCTGGGAGGAGATACCTACGGTGGATAGGATTGTGAAGCCGGCGACCATGGAGCTGGTGCCCTCTGCCCAGACTGAACATACAGGGGAGAGGAGGTCGCCGTTGCAGCCCTCCCCGCTGCCCCCTCCCAGCCCCTGTGCACAGCTTCAGAGCTTGGGCCCTGCTGAGGTCCAGGGCTGCATTGTGGAAATAAAAAGCACTGTGAAAACTCTGCCCAAGGACCATTATAGTAGCACAGGGGCACCCAGGACACACCCTCCCAAATGTGTGATTGACATCATGGAGGACTCCAGCTCTCACCCCACCTCCAGAGAGAATTCGGAGGCTGTGTCCGCCCTGCTGGCCTCTCAGAAGTGTGAGGCCCATGTCACTGATGCCAGGCATTTGGTGCTAAACCCCTCAGCCTCTGAATGCAGGAAACCAGAGGGCGAGCTGCAACAGCAGTTAGGCCAGAGCTTGGGCAGCAAGATTGAGTTTGCCCACTCTGAGGTGATCCGACCGGTTGCCTCGGTAAGCGAGTTGGCCGCTGTGGCGGAGAGGGAAAAAGTACAGCAGCAGTACACCTCCATCATGCCTTGCATCAAGAACGCCTCACTCGCCGAGGACGTGCGGAAGCCACACAAGCTCAGCTCGTCACCGGACGTGGCCAAGTCCAAGTCCAACCCTTCACCTGACACATTCAAGCCCAAGTGCAATCCCTCACCCGACGCCATGAAGTCGAAAACTCACAGTATCCTGGAGGCCATGAAGCCTAAACCAAACACTTCTCCTGAGGTGACCAAACACAAAGGGCGCCACGCCGACAATCTTTCACTCGCCGTGGGCCGGTCTGTGGCCAAGACAGAGGCCGAAGCCCCACGCTCCAGCTTCAAGCCTGTTCCAGCTCGCATCACTCACTCTGAGTCCATCAAGAGCCCTCTCATCGTCGACAAAAATGAGCACTTCACCGTTTATCGTGACCCGGCACTGGTGCGGCCCGAGGCTGAGACCAACCATGTGACTTACCTGCCTCCCCATCTCCACCCGCTTCACGGCTCCTCCCATGCTACTTGCCTGACGCCTAGCTCACACCACCACTCCCACCTACTACCCACCTCCTCCCTCAGCCCACACCACTCAGTGCACCACCCCTTGCTCTCCTCCGTGTTGCCTGCCATGCCACCCACTTCCCTGCTGGGTGGCCACCCTCGCCTCGACTCAGGTGGACTTGGGCACCTGGCCCTGACCCACCACCACCCTCACCAGCAGCAACAGTTCCTGCAGCAACAGCCGCCCCCTCCGATGCTGGCCCAGACGCATGGTGGTGCCTCCTACAACCAGCTGGGCCTCTACCCCATCATCTGGCAGTACCCTAATGGCACGCAGCACTCCTACCCGCCCGGACTCAGCCTGCCTGGGTCAAAGTGGGTGCATCCAGAGAATGCCGTGAACTCAGACGGCAGCCTGCCAAGGGTAAGGATGCCACAGGTCTGTGTTAATTATCGTATTTAGATGACTGTATATTCAAGTAGATTCATGATTGGGAGAGTTATTTTTCTACATAGCATGCTGTTTAAAAGGAGATACTATTGCACTGTATGAGGTGCAATTGGCTTTCTTGTTTACTAGAGGCTATTATAAGAACCGTTAATCTGGTCCCTCTTCACTTAGAAAGCTGTAGTGGTGCATTAGCTTTGCATTACATGCAGAAATTGAGGCTGCCAAGTTTTGAGTAAATGTTTAGACCACGGCTGTGCTGACGAGGCACATTTGAGCCTCAACACAGGTTTATCCAGACAAACAAGCTATTTGACTTTTTAAAACACAGCTCTGCGCTAGTATGTGTGTGTATGCCTGCTCTGTGTGTGTGTGTATGTTTAAGGCCAGACAGTTTGAGCCTAAATGACCAGATGCTATTTTGTCTCTGTTGTTTTTTTATGGAACCTGTTTTATGAAGGAAGCAGGAATAGTAGGGGGAATGAGTAATCATGTGAGAAAGCCAGTTGTACTTAATCACACCATGAGGCTGCCTAGATAGATGTGTAGAACATAATGACCCGCACAAGTCAAACTTAAATGCTCTTCACATATGTACAACATGAGCAAAATGGATAAATAATGTATTCTACGATTATAAGATTGCAAAATTGTGTCAGCGATCATGTTGTACATATGTGAAGAGCATTTAAGTTTGACTTGTGCATTTGAAATGTACAATATTTTTGTCATGAGATAAGATTTTACATCAGCGTTTCATGCATCTCAGATTACAAACATTAAAGCAGCAATGCATGGACTGAATGAGGAATAAAGCACATCCTGAACAACCATTTGGAAGGAGCAAGGCTACAAACCCTCCTACTGAGGTCATGCGCTGAGTTTGGTGTGATATTTCTGCTCCTGTACGAGCTATATACACTTCAGAAACATCATGGAGGACTTTCAGAAGTCCAGAATATATATATTTTACCCTCCTTTCCCCCCCACCCTTTTTGTTTCCTCCTTCACAATAATCCAAATGGACAAAGGCTACTTGAGTGTTAATAGCGCCCCCTTGTGGAGAATCTTCAGCTTGCTAAACGCGAGTGAGCGAGTTACAAAGCCATGTCCACGAAGTGCTTTGTATTTAATAAAAAAATAAGAAGCTAAAAGAGGACTCAATTACAAAAGGTTCACACTGGATATGTTTCGGAAAATTTCCAAATTGTTTCGGAAAATTTCCAAAAAGTCTGTGTAATATATATATATATATGTTTTTTTTTTCCTTAAAGTTTCCTTTAAAGTCCCGCTAAACTTTATAAAATGTATTTTGTTTAATGGTTTAATGCTTTTCATGGATTTGAGTGACTTTGAAACAGATCCGTTTTAGGAAAATCTGTTTTAGTATTAAGCATTATTGCATCATAAAATATTAGAGCCAATCAGGTTCCAATATGCAAATGCAGACCTTGTGACACTGGGAAAAGGGGCAGGGGCGTGTAGGCTTGAGGGCTTTTCCATTTTGCATATTCATAGAAGCTGGATTTCTTGATGGTAAAAGTGTAGGCAGTTCTTTGCTTTAAAAAAAATAATGGAGTAATTTATTATTGAATATGAAGGGATTATTTGCATAATTTGCATAAAAAGCAAGTGGATGGAAATCACACTACTCAGACAAAGTCTTTATATCCTTCTGAGTCTGTTGCATCCTTTCCAAATTTGAAGAATACAAAAAAAAAAAAAAAAAAAAGTCTAGGGGAAAAAAAGGTTCACAAACTTCACAGGAGACAAGACTTAGACGGACATCATCATCTTAAATTAAAAGGCGAGTGAGAGACCTTGATGATGCTCAGTGCGGCTCTTCACCCAGTCGGAGCTGAAGTGCTACCTCGCTGAGAAGACACGCCCACACGCTCTCTCAGGTCACTGAGGAGCCTCACCAACGTTCTTCTCCACCAACAGCAGAGTGGCTGGAAGAAGGAGCCTCACCTGAGCTCTGCGGTGAGCTGGTGGATGGTGGCCTGGCGCTGGTCAGCGGTGATCTGAGTTCTCTGCAGGACGTCCCTCAGCTCCTTCAGGTGCCCGAGTGTGTCGGCCAGCTCTCCGTGCACAGTGTTGAACTGCTCCTCCAGCAACTGAGCTCGCTGCAGAGAGTTCCGCCTGTCCATCTCGCTCCGCTGGAGCTTCTCCTCCAGGTCCAGCACTGACACCAAACGCAGCACAAGCAAAAAAAAGAAAGAAAAAAGAGGCCAAATTCTACTTTTGAAACATGTGCATGTGCGACTTTTTAACTAAAAACCGGGAACGCTTTGTTGTGGATGCTAAATGTTTAGCTAGCTAGCCAACACAACTCGGTAGTATATTATTTTGACATGCTATGTAGTATGTCGTGATGTGGTTTTGGACGCAACCGTGGAGAGGCTGAAAAACAAACGCTACGTCAACATTTATTTCAAGAACCTTTATTTCAAGAACCATCATCTTTTATCTCAGAGCCGCATTGAGCCAGTTTAAATTCTATAGGATCATCTAAAATTTGTATAACTTCTTAAATAAAAAATAAAAACTATTAAAAGCAAAATGGCGAAAAAAGCAACTCTATTCGTAAAAGGCCATATATATATATACATACACACACACACACGTTACGTTAACACATTTAAAGCAGCGTTTAACGCAAAAAGTGCAAGTACCAAAGAAAGATGGAACGTGTTGCATATGTATGGATGCACGTATATATAAAATAGCAGCGACTGCAGTGTACTTCAGTGGTAAATGTAGAGATGGTAAAACAGCAGTGTAATATCAAATATTATAAAGGAATATGAACTGGTTTCACCTCCTACATCTTCAGAAGCACTGACGAAGGACTTTTGTATCCTGTTTCTCTGAAACTACACTGCAATTCTCACAACCTATAGACCCGTTTTCTGTAGTTTGACCAGTGATGGTCTGGAACATTCCTGTGCTTGATGCGGCGTACCTATTTCACTCTTCTCATTCAGCAGACCCCTGGTCTCCTGCAGGGTCTCCTCCATCTCACTGAGCTGTTTGGCTTTGGCGCTGCTGTCCCTCCTCAGCTGCAGAAGCTCGTGCTCCATGTCCGTCAGCTCCTCTCGACACGCGTTCATCTCGGAGCTCAGCTGCCTGTAAAAACACACATGCAAACACGAGCTCGAGCTGCTGCAGATTCTGTCATCACCACAGTTTAACAGTTTACAGCTAACTGCGTTATTACCGCATAAACAAAACTATTCTAGAGATCTCTTTAGTAATGGATCGTTGGAGAAAGAGCTTAAGAAATCTTGCTTGGTCTTCGAGAGCTTTGGCCTGTCTCCACTGCTGACAAAAACAAGAAAGGGCTCTATATTTATACAGACACATGGCTGTGGATACAATGTGAGACTGAGTCCTGACTCGGTCATAAGACTCTGTGGGACACCCTGAAGAGGACACACACCGCCGGTGGCTGTACGTCAGCCTGGAATCTGAATTCAAGTTGAACACAGAGATGTTTTGTGGGTAAAGGCTGTACTGGTAAAGGAAGATCATTCACAACAGACATGGTCATAAAAATCACAAGGCAGACGGTGGTGAAGGATGTTGGTTCCGTGATGTTTGTGCAATGAAAAGAGATGCCATATGAGGAGAAACATCTCACAGTGTCCCCTGTCTGAAGGCCTCCATCAGTTGTGCCAGGGTGTGAAGTTTCCAAGCATTTAAACCGTGTGTCTAATGATGTCCACATGGCCACATACTAGGGAAGAAAATGCTGACATGTTTTTCTTGCAACAACACCCGATGTGTAAGTATCCAGGAAAAAAGGTTTGATTTCATCACTTTATAAGTTACGAGTAAGTCATTGTTAAGTAAGTCACAGTCATAAGCCAGACCGAATTTACGAGAGTATATTTTACAAGGTCACAGTATATTATGGCATTAGGGATGCTAGGACCTAGGTTTATTTTATTTTTATTTACATTTAACACAAAAAAAAAATCCCATATTTTGTCCTCTGTACAAGACAAAAAACACCTTTGTCATTTATCTTAAAGAAATTTAAGATTTTCTGATTTTCATAGAAAATCAGTGCAAGTCTATGGGGGGGCACTTACTTCTGGGCAGCATGTGCAGCTTAAGCAGGGGCTTCAGTAGTGCGCACTCTGGCGCCTATCTAGGCCTCTAATATGTATTTCTATAAATGTGCATGAGAGTGACATGGTTTGGGTTGCAGAGCCACGAACTGGTGTGATTTCCTTCCACTCAGTAGAACTGATGAAGTTCCTCGGAAGAGTGGCACGTCCACTCGTCGAGGCTCCCTATTACGAGACATTCACCATCACCTGGATGACTGAAAAACCTTTGAAGACCTTGAGGAGAAAGCGATTGTGGAGTCTTACGTTATGGAAGCGGAGAGTTCGGCTGCCTGCTTCTCTTTCTTCACCACCTCCTGCTTGGCCTCCTCCACCTCCGTCTCCTTCCTCCTGAGCTGCTGTGATGAGGCGACGCGCTCCTTCTCCAGCTCCTGCTCCAGCTGGGAAACCTGCAGTTCAGAAATGGTCCATGTTAGCTCACCAACTGACAGCCAGCTCGATCAGGCCACAAGTATGAAGACAATAATGAAGATTTTAGGCAGATTGCCGTATTTTAATGGAGAAGTTTGGCCAGTTTGTTTGGTGTCTGAAATTTGCTAAACTATAAGTTTCCTTTACTTGTTAGCTACATTATCTTCATAGCTCCAGTACAAAACTTCAGACCCCAAACATGTCTTGGCTGACTGACTTTTGGGGTAAAGGAGACACTGTGTACATTTCATTTTGGCCAAACTGTTTCTTTAAGTCATTCTCATGATCATGTCATACACAAAATATTTGGCCTTACGGTGTAACATCAAAGTTGAAACAAAGTTGAAACGAGCACAACCCCGATATCAGTGCGTCACTCTCTGACCCAGTTTAGAGTCATAAACTCTCTCAGTCATTTGTAGGGTACACCTTCATCACACTGCTGGTTTGCACTCATTTGAGATGAAAAATCTCCAAGACAAATTATATTCTTGTTACTTGTTAATATTTGAACTAAGACAGTGAGATCATTGAGAGATGTTTCGCCATCAGTGTACCTTAAAACATTTGATAAGAAAGTTGATTCCCAACAGCGTTGTTCTCTGTTAAAGCAGAAATAACAAACATGACGTATTTCAGTCTGGTTTTCCGGAAGGAGAATAGTTCCAGATCAGCGCTGGTCAATGACCTGCTGCTTGCCTTAGACAGGTTGCCTACTGTTCGACTTCATACACTCTACACTATTGACCATGATATTTTAATAGACAGGCTGGAGAACACGGTCAACCTCTTGCCGTGTTTATATCTACCTTTCTTGACAGTCCTTTATCAATTTGTTAGCATCAATGGAGGTTTTGCAGGGCCTAAAAGTGCAATATGGCGTCCCACAGGGTTCTGTTCTTGGCCCCTTATTGTTCTTTTTTTAAAATTGGTTCTTAACAAAATCCCTTAGACATTAGACATGTAATTTGCAAACACAGTCTTGGCTTTTTGATATACAATTGTGTTCATCCAGATTCTGAATTGTGCATGTATATCTTTTATCACATAGTGCACCGCATAGGCAAATAAAATCGTTTTCTAATTCTAGTCTTTTTTTTGTTGACTAAAAAGTATAACAAACATTTTATGTAACATTAAAAACAGACTAAAATGAAATCAATATGGCATGACTGAAGAATGACCAGATTTTACAGGACATCTTCATTGAAAGATGAATGCCGTTTTCACACCTAAGCAACTTTCCAGTTCACTTGTGAACACTTCGCTCTAACTCCATGGCCTTTGCAGACAAAATCAACCGCACCAAGACCCAGGTCTCTTGCCACGGCCTCAGATAAACGTGGGTGTGGTTCGGTCCAAGCACGAGGTCAATCCGACATAAAGAAAGCGCTGAGAATTACGGAGATGTGACTTGAAGTTGTGTTAGCCAAGCTAACTGTAGCATGCCCATGCTAAGCAGCATGAGTTTGGGTTGACCTGGGGCAGTGACTTTTAGAAGATTTACTGCTGGCCTAAACAACCTTAGTGTTGGCGCTAAATCTTGCTGAATGCTCCCAATGAAGTGTAATAAATGAAAACATGGCGAGTCATTTTGTGTACCGAAATAAGACTTCACGCCAAAAATTGTCATTTCTTTCCGCCCTCTTCAAATCCAGGCTTGTTTCCATTGGGTAATGTGAATGCAACTTACAAAACAGCGACAGTATAAACAACTCGAGGGTTGACTCAAACCAAAACACCAAAACTTCCATGAACTACTGGTTTAAAAAATGGCCTAAAGCTATGACTGAATCTAAATACCGTCTCCGGTACAGCTAGCTATACTCATATAATGCAACTTATTCTTACCAATATAGCAACACGTCAGGCTACACAGGAAAACATGCAAAAATAGTAACAAACACACATTTTTATCTCATCTTTATGACCTCTGGAAACTTATTGTCCTTTAGTAATGATGGAAGTTCAAGCAGTACAGTGACTGAAATCGAGGTCCAGATTATCGTAACCGAAAGGCTGCGCTGCACAATACATGACTTGTTATCACATCCTGGTGTCGGTAATATAATGACATGAAAGGCTGCAATGTGCAAATGAGGGCTCTAAATAACAAACCACGAAAGCATGTTCTATGTAAATCGAGAGCTTGGCAATGTGGTTTGCCGAATACAAAGTCCCATCTCAAACACAAAACACAGATTCATTTGTCTTTATCTTTGATCCCCAAACATGATTAAAAAAAAAAAACGACGAGAGCTTTACCTGCAGTAGCCTTCTTTTGCTCGGCTCCATGTAAAACACTAATCTGAGGCCTAGTCCACACTAACTAAAAACAAAACAAAAAAACCTTTGTTTATGTTTTTCAATCCATTTCCCCAAATGTTTCCCGTCCACAATGAAACGGAAAAACGATAGAAAACGGCATGCTGGACATGTGCACTCGGTGTCTGACCCATAACTATTACGTCATTTCCAACCATTTTTGGAGTGTTAATAGCAGGAGAGAAGAAAAAACACCCCATAAAAACAGGCTTTCCTGCAGGCCACAGCGTCGCTTGTACACTATACACAGCATCAAACATGAAATTAAAATCCCTCATACAGAAAACAGCATCACAATGAGGATCCGCCATCTTGGAATTGTGGAGATCACATGACAATCATAGGACAGCGATTTCGAAAGGCTTAGCCACACTACAACACCAAAACGGCCTCTTCACATTTATCACCTTTGGAGAGCAAAGTGTGGACTATTTTAAATGTTAATGTGGACTAGGCCTTGATAAAGGTGTGTGTGTGTGTGTGTGTGTGTGTGTGTGTGGGGGGACCTGGCTCTGTAGGTGACTCTGGCTGTCCTCGAGCTGTGCTATGCGGGTGGTGCTCTCCTGCAGCATGCTGTGCTGTCTCTGGATGGAGCACTGCAGCTGCAGGTTCTCCTCACTGGAGCTCTCACAGGCCAAAGCTCTGTTCCTCACCGCCTCCTGCAGGACTGACACCTAACACACACACACACACACACAGAGACACACAGACAGACACGCACACAGACAGACACACACACAGACAGACAGCAATATAAACACACAATAACAGTATATACAGTACAAGAGGATCCCTTTTTCAGATTTGACATATTATTAAAGCTGCAGTACGTAACTTTTTTTTTTAATTCTCAGTTTAGTCTATGGCCTTTCCCACCCACCGCACGTTTCCCTCTATAGTGCAAACCCAACACGACAACAAAGGACTGCTGAACACGCTTGGAGCAGAGCATTAAGTGCGCTCTTTCACTATACAGGAGCTCGTAGACGACCACAACTGGCTAGTGTTGCTCTGATCCACGAGATACAGGAAGACCATCTTTCCCACACAGAGCGCAGGACAATTAACTCCTCGCCATGGATGCGGTGGCTTAGTCAGGAATCAAACTCACAATCAATCGACAACACGACGAACGCTTACACCGCTTACACCAAATCTGCCTATTATTGATATTATTAGGCAAGATGTTTATATATTATTATGTAAAATGACTTTACATAAAGACGTTATGTAATATTAGGCATTATGATGCAATATGTTATATTATCGGGCAAGATTAAATCCGTTTTACGTAAAGCAGACCTCAGAGTTCTTCAGCTCCAGCTGCGTATCGTACTGCTGCTTGACCTTCTCAACCTGCTGCAGGCGATCACTCAGCTCCTGCTTACAACACGACAGCTCCGACTGCAGGAACTTCACCTGCACATGAGAAACCACATATGCAGCGTTTAGTCCGTTTGAAAAGACACGTTAAATAAAGCAAGGTGTAAATGGGGCGTTTCTGGTCATGCTAATGCACGCGCTCACCTTAGAAGCAGAATCCAAGGCTTGCTCTTCAAAACTACGGACCGCTTCCTCACTACGTTTGGCTCTCATCTCCATTTCCTGTAAACAGAATAGTTTTTTTTATTTGCGTTGAGAAAATCGAATGCAGCAGATGAATAAATCAGGTGTTGACTGAATGCTGATGTTTGAGGAAGCGGACCTGAGTGAGCTGGGCCACAGACGCCTGCACTAAACCAGCCTGATGCTGTACTTCCTGCTTCTCTGATAGAAGATTGGACACAGACCGCTTTAACTCCTCTACTTCTGTCTGACTCTGGGCCAGGGCTAACTGCAACTACACACACACACACACACACACACACACACAGAACCAATGCAATTACATTTTATCAGATGCGCGCACACGCACACACACAAAGTGAGAACCAATGCAATGCAGATTTTATCCACAAAAAGCACGTGAATAAAATCTGAACGCATATACACACGCAGACACACGCAGGCACACACACAGACATGCGCAGACACGCACACGCACACGCGTAGACACACACGCAGACACACAGAGAGAACTAATGCAAATACATTTTATCCCCAAAAAGCATGTTACACACACACAAGCAGACACACATGTGCGCAGACACACACACACTCAGACACACACACACAACTAATGCAATTACATTTTATCCCCAAAAAGCATGTTACACACACTCACACACACACACACACACGGTGAGAACCAAATTCAATGAGATTACACACACGGAACACACTCACCACCTGCATCTCGTCCTCCAGTTCCCTGCACTTGTTCGTCTCAGTCGTCCTGGACGTCTCCACAGCCTGCTGATACTCTCTCTGTTTCCTCTTTAAGAGAGTCTGAAAGTGATGAACACGACTGTCCTTCTCCTACAAATCACAACGAGAGAACACATTATATATATATATATATATATATATATATATATAGATTTATAGAACGGTATTGTTATACAATAAAATATATATACATTATATTTACACTAGGGTTCAAAAGTGTGACGTCATATTTAATGAGCAGTCATTCTTCTATTCACTAAACTCTTCTAGAGTGTAGTAGATGTAATATATCTAATATAAACCACACACCTAAAACTCTTTTTACAGGTTTATTTGGTATTTAAAGTATTTGGGGGAAAAAGTTATAACAAAAATGTGATGATAAAGGAGAAATGACTCGACATAGATAATTCCAGTTTATTATTTAAGTCTCCACTTCAAGATTTGATCACCGC
>JAOUQW010000049.1:16183801-16195257 GCA_028565825.1 Olivaichthys viedmensis
GTCTGAGTGAAGGGGAGCTTTGCCAAAGAGGATTTCCTCCTGCTTAATCTCATGCAGTGGCAGACCTGGTCAGCAGACCTCGCCATGCTGTCGCGCTGACATCACTCCAGATTTGGTCAATTTCATCCAGTTGACCATTTCTATTCATAACTTGATTTGGCGGGACATTAAAGCCTATGCAGATGAAGCAGGGTTAGGAAAAATGTGGTTTTGAGGCCTGTTTGAAAGCGCTTCTCTCTCTCCATCTCTCGCTCTCACACAATGAGTTTACTCTCATTTAATGCCAAAGGTTTTCTTTCATTATGTTGTTAATGTGCACAGTTGCTCTCAGGGAAGGAAGTGAACTCTAATTTTACTCGCCCTTTCATCATTGTCCTACTCTTCTATTTCATCCTTTCACACACCCCTGTCTTTTTTTTTCTTCTCATCCTCCCTGCAGTCTTTCATACAGTAAGAATGGAGTGATCCGGATCGACGGCTTCTCATCCCCTGACCAGCACGACGAGGAGGCCTTGAGTCTCTGGGCTCCAGATGCATATGAGGAGAATGACCTGGACCTGGAAACCTCCAAATATATCCTCAGCTACATCGGAGACAAGTTCTGCCAGCTGGTCATGAGCGAGAAAACTGCAGCCACATGGATAAAGAAAGATGGTACTTTAACATTTTGGATTTTCTACTTGTCTTTATTATGTTGGTAGTTATTTAGTAGATATATTTCAATCAAGGCTAAATTGATTCATGATTTTAAATGACAGAAAATTTATAAATGTATAAACTCCAGAAACATTCTTGTTGCAACATTATACACATATTGTAGCATTTTTATAATACTCTGATGGCTGAAGAATATGAAACTATCCCATCTGTCAGACTGTTGTCTTTAACATAGGAAAAAAAGAGAGTGAGAGAAAGAGAGTTCTAGCAATCTGCTGGATGAACATCCATTTCATCCAGACTCTGTTTGCTTTGCCTTGCAGCCAAGATAGCCTGGAAGCGGGCGGTGAGGGGGGTGCGCGAGAGCTGCGACGCATGCGAAGCCACATTGTTCAATATCCACTGGGTGTGCCAGAAATGTGGATTTGTGGTCTGCTTGGACTGCTACAAGGCAAAGGAGAAGAAGACCTCCAAAGGTCAGTTGTTGTTTTGATATTTACAGCGCCCAACTACGCCCCCGTCCCCACAATGTGCCTGCTGTGAACGGGCCGGGGCAGATGGTGTGCCTTCCCAGGCTGAGGCTGGGGACTTGTGTAGTCAGGGTTTGGTAATAGTGATTGACTGGGCTCATGTCTGAGTGGCACTTGGGCACTGTAGTATGTGTGCCATGTTGGAGAGACTGGCAGCCTCTTATACAGGCCTACAGAGTGTTGTTTTCACTTAAATCGGAATAGAAAAAAAACGATTGAGGCCAATTGGAGTGAAATGTTTTATCCAATCCAAAGAAGTGGATAATTTGTTTCATAACCTGTTAAATAGAAGAGTAATCACCATGTCAACTTTTGAAACCAATTACTTTCCTCACTGGAACGTTTGCATATGTTCTCGCATCGTGACGCATGCTGACCAACATGCCGGATTCAAAAACTGGTCTTGCAAAAAAATTAAGTTCATGTTACAGATTTAAAAAGATTAAAAAATGTACGGTTGGATGGAGGGGGTCAGGGCCATCCAACTAATATTTCAAAGCAAAATGATGCGAGACATGAATGCTTTTTCTTACCTTCTCTTTAATAAGGACATTTGCCAGTCGTTTGTTGAGACTGACATAATTTTAGACTTGTTAAAATAAGCGAGGAGATTATTCAACTAATGTTGGCTACATGATAGGCTCTGACAGGACTCGCACTAGATTACTTGATGCCACTCCATGCATGCGCATAAATTTGGTTTAGATGACAACTGATACATTTGTAAATATAGATTTTAAACAGGTTGCAGTGTTTAAGGTACATGTAAACAGTTCGGTTTGAATTTAGATTGACAAATCTTTGCATGCAAACATGGCCTTTGTCAGCCCCGGTCCTCATCCCTATTCCCAGACTTGTTAGTCTTTGCAGTGCATTAAGCCTACTCCATCAAAAGCCCTTGCCGCGCTGTTTCTTAAAACTCACCATCATTTCTGCTGAGTCATGTTCATGTTCTACTCCACTTTGTAATAATCAGAGCCATAAACACCAAAGCTTCTCCACTCCACTGCAAGCTGGAAAGACAGTTTGTGCTGTACTGTTTTCATTTAAATGTTGCATGTGTCTGGTTTTTTTTATTATTATTATTTTTTCCTCATTGGGAGAAAGCTGTCTCAATTTCCCTCTTGTGAGTAATGCTCCTTTTATTGTTCCGCAGACAAAGAGCTGTACACCTGGCTGAAGTGCGTCAAGGGACAGCCGCACGATCACAAGCACTTAATGCCAACGCAGATTATTCCAGGAACGGGTACGGAGCTACATTGCCTTTACAAGCCACACTCCCGTTTACAGAACTTTTTCTCCTTTCTAAAGAGGGAGAGATAAAGGAGGGAGTGAAAAAAAGTATTCTGATGGATTGCCTCAAAATAAGTGTGCTCGCTGTGTTCGCTATGCTACTGCCTAAATCCAGCCTGTGTAACACACAAATATATATACGCACACACAGAGTGTGTCCCACACCCCATTCCTTCCCTGGTAGAGTGAAACACCATAGAAAAAGAAGTCCTTGCCCGAAGTGGGCACCCTGTGAGTCTGGAACAAAGGGTTTTTGTGGGGCTTGAGGCATACTTGACAGAGTGCCAAGATTGCATAGTTCACTAGTTGATGTGTAGGCATGCTGAATTCAGCAAAACAGAAACAAGTCCCATTGACCTTTGTTTTGCACATTCTCCTCATCTTTTCATGAATTCACATAGTTGTGTTTAACTGTTTAGAGAGTGAAAAGTGATGTGAAGAGAATTTTTTTTTTGTGCTGTTGCAGTCTTGACGGACCTGGTCAACTCCATGCACGTGCTCAGGGAGAAGTTTGGTATTAAAACGCACTGCGCGTGTTCCAGCAAGCAAAACATCCTCAACAAGCTCCCGTCCACCAACGGCGTTTCTCAGGTCTGTATACACAGACAGTGCTTTAATGCAGTGCTGTATCCTGTTACGGAATCTGTACTACCAGTCCCGTTTCTCTTCTCGACAGCTCTTCAGTGCTAAGGCTGAAATAATCGCTGATTTTGCATGCATCCTGACATTCCTCCAAGCTTTTTCTTTTTCTCTCAGATGGCCATCCCTCACCGTCCATGTGCGTTCCTCCTGCAGGTCCTCCAGAATGTGCTGAACCACAGCAACAAACTCTCCCTTTGCAAGCCTGAGGCAGGCCAGAACAACTTGGGGCAGAAGGTGGAGGCGAATGGGGGCAGCAGCCCAGCCAGTGACACCAGCACTGACAGCAAGCTCACGCCACCTGAGTCTCAGTCACCACTGCACTTTTTGGCTGACTTGGCCGAGCAGAAGTCCCGGGAAGAGAAGAAAGGTGAGCAGAGATAGAGGGAGAAAGAGTGAAACAGAGTAAGAGAGACATAATTAAGAAATGGGAAAAACGTATGAAATGCGAGTCCTAGAGCAGTCAAATGTCCTAGTAACTGAGCTTATGCATGTATATTTGACAGGCAGCCAACATTCCACAAGCCTCACGTTTAGTGGTATACATAACTGCCTCTCACAGCCTTCCAAGTCCCACAGACCAGATGTTTATCCAGCATTTCAGTCGGTTTTACATGCTGCAGTGACGGGTCACTCTCAAATAGAGCACCAGTTAGATGAATGTTGGATATGTGGGCTTTGGTTATTGTCTTGAACTGCACAAAGCAGCTCGTTCACAGATTACTACTGAAAGTGCCTTTTCAGAACTGAACTGGGTCATGTTAAATTTATTATTATACCAACCAGTGGCTCTCAGTCGCAGTTCTTGGACTGCATGCATTGCACATTTTCTGTGACTGCTTGATTCAATGTGTCAGGTAATTAGTGAATCCATTCATGAGCTCAGTCAAGTGTGTTATCGAAAGGAAAGCACAACACTATGCAGTGCACGGGATTCTCCTCTTCAACACCTCTGAATTCTCAGTGATTAACATCTTAGAGATCATGTTTGTCTAATTTTGATTTCTAGAATGCAGAATGCCTATACACCAGCTGTAACCCAGTCCACTAAAATATCGTTGCGTTTTAGTAAGCCACCAGCTCTTGGTGACTGCAGGAGCATTTTTTTTTTGAGTGTTATCTTTAATTTGCCTGCATGACGTCTCGTCCTGCAGAGAATAAGGAGTCGGCTGTAGGGAAGGTGAAGGAGGAGAACACTGACGCTCTGGAGGCTTTGCACTGTAAAGCCTCGTCTCTGGTGACCAACAGCACAGAGCAGGGCTCCACACTGCGAGACCTTCTCACCACCACGGCCGGAAAACTGCGTTTGGGCTCCACCGACGCTGGCATCGCCTTCGCCCCGGTCTACTCCACGGCCTCACAGGTCTCAACACATACAGACGCACAATAAACAGACCGAAAGCCAGTAGCACCTAGTGAACTTAAGTCAGGGTCACAAGGCTGTCTTAACCCGTACATTAAGACGAGTTAGTTTAAAACTAGCGCTGTATAGAATTTCGGTTGCACCATGGACACTTAATGTGCCTTGTAACTAATGGTGTTTAAAGGGATCATAAATCAAAACTTTGGCTGCAGATGTGGAAATATGTCACTCTGTATAACAATCAGTAATATAGGTATAAATGTTAAGCTCTAATTTAAAACTGCGTTGAAACTATGTTATTTGCTGCAACTGACTGTGGGACTTCAGTGTTTGTAATAGCCGTAGCTCCTTTCTTGACTGGGGCAGCTTTTGTACTGCAGATGTGTGTAATCCAAAGTAGGTCAAATGTGCCTTCAGACCGTGACAGAGGAATTCACATGCTCATATTCATGCACCACTTGGTATAAATAAATAAAATAATAATAATAATAATAATAATATTTTACTGTCTTCCACCCTGTGTGTTTCTTCTCAGACGGGGAAAAGCGCTCGCACCATGCCTAACATCCTGGATGACATCATCGCCTCGGTGGTGGAGAACAAGATACCGGCGGACCGCAGCACTAAGCCGAGCCCAAAGGCTAAACCCCAGGAGGAGGCCAGGGCCGAGAGGAGGAAACAGGCCGAGGAGGTGCCCGAGCACTATGCGGACATCCCCCACTGCTGGTTGTATGAGCGTAGGCTGCTCTGGCTCAAAGACCACCGCAACACCAACAACTGGAAACTCTTCAGAGAGTGCTGGAAGCAGGGGCAGGTCAGCCACAAACCAGACAAAGTTACCGCACACACCTCATCCTAGTTAGGGTTTTAACATGCACTAGTCAGAAAGTACAATATTCTGGAAACCCTGCTCAATAAGAGGCAGTTTGTTAGAAAGGGACCATTGTTTTCATAGATAATGCAGAGTGTTAGTGCGTGTGTGCATAGTTGGCTGTGGTTCAGTGTACTTTTTGTTACAAGGTTCTTGCCTTAAATTTCTTAAACAACAATGAATGTCAGAGAAACAAAAAAGCCAAGAGCAGAGTATGAAGGTACATGCACTTTCCCCTTCTGTCTCTCGGTGGTGTGCTGTTGCAGGCCTCCGGCCCCCCCTGCTGGGGAGGTGTCACTGTATTTATTCTTTTTCTCTCCTTTGCCTTCTCCACGAGCTTCATTCTCTCTTCCT
The DNA here is from genome assembly GCA_028565825.1 of Olivaichthys viedmensis. NCBI lineage: Eukaryota > Metazoa > Chordata > Actinopteri > Siluriformes > Diplomystidae > Olivaichthys > Olivaichthys viedmensis. The sequence continues at coordinate 16,189,509 of JAOUQW010000049.1, forward strand.
GCTCCATGACTCAAAATGGCATTTACAGCGCTCTTGCTCTCACAACGCGAGTTTACAGCTCCATAGGAAACGTACAGCGTTAATAAAACTCGGCTCTCGTGGTGAAGCATGCATGCTTTCGAGCCGCAGCCAGCTGCGCATGTTGTTGGGTTTGAGAAGGCCGCAGGGCCGCGCATCAAGGAGGCACGTGTAGGTGTTTATTATACGTCGTTCGGGAAACATGTTCGTGTCAGTGGGTTTGAACCTGCTTCTGAAAGCAGGGGCATTGCACAAGTAAAATGTAAGAGAGGTGGGGCATTCACAGATAAAACTGAAGCTCGCTGGTTGCTAAAGTATTGCCTTATCATGCTGTGACCATATTGTAGTAGTTAGGGTTTTTTCCTTCCACCAGGCTTCATATTTTCCACTGTGTGAAAAAGGAACGGTCTGAGAGTTACTGTGATCCTAGCTGTCATTAAAGGCCCATTTCCTCTGTGGTGTTTTTCCAGCCTGTGCTCGTCTCAGGGGTTCACAAGAAGCTCAACGCCGGCTTGTGGAAAGCCGAAGCTTTCAGCCAGGAGTTTGCCGACCACCAGGGGGATCTGTTGAACTGCAAAGACGGCGTGGTTTCCAACTCGGGCATCAAAGAGTTCTGGGACGGCTTTGAGGACCTGACAAGTGAGTAGCCCCGAAAACTGTTTCAGCTTGGGTGAGGAGGTTGGATGGACATTAACCATTATCTGTATTCAGATTCTCCTAATGTGTCCCCCTCTGTCTTACTTTGTTTCTCTTTTTCTACTCTCTACAGAACGGCTTAAATCTAAAGATGGCGAGACCATTGTGTACAGGCTAAAAGACTGGCCCTCAGGAGAAGAGTTCATGGCACTAATGCCCTCTAGGTACATTACAGCTGTCGTGATGCTCATAGTGACGTTGTAGTGACGTGAGAGATTTTTATGTGAAAGAAGAAAATGCTGTACTTTGCAGGAGAGAACAAAGTGTTAAAGTGTGTGTCTGTGTGTGTAGGTATGATGACCTGATGAAGAACCTCCCTCTTCCTGAGTATTCAGACCCAGAGGGGAATTTGAACTTGGCCTCCCACCTCCCCTCGTTCTTTGTGCGACCTGACCTAGGCCCTCGTCTATGCTGCGCATACGGTAACACAGATCTGTCTGTTTCTTGCTCTAGCTTCTCCTCTCATACATCCTCTCACTGATACGGGCTAAACTTTAAAAAAACAAAAAAAACAAGATAATAATACAATAATAATAATAATGTTTATTTATATAGTACTTTTTATTTTTTATTTTTTTTGGCTCCAAAATCTTGAAGTTCTTTATATAAAAAAACATTCAACAAGGTATTCACGATAAACCACATTAATGAAACAATTTACAATCAGTCATGAAATTAACTATGATTTTATGAAAATTTCCACAAATTATAAATAATAACATATAAAGGATCCTAGAATTATGAATAGGGCAGAATGTTTGTTTTTATTCTGGATTTAAAAACACTTACACAGCTTGTATTCCTAATATTCCCTGGAACACTGTATTAGAGTTTAGGGGCGATGTAAAAAAAAAAACATCTTCCACTGGCTGAAGTGCTTAGGATGGGCTATACCGCCTCAGGAGATCAGCAAGATTTGCCGGAGCAAAACCATTTAGAATTTTAAACGTCATAAGCAGGACTTTGTAGTCAATGTGGAACTTAATGGTCAGTAGATTGTGTAATACTTTATTATGCTCTGCTTATTTTCCTGGTAAAGACACAGGCTGCGTATTCTGAACTAGCTAAAGCTTACTCGGAAAAACAGCAGGGCAGCGAACCAGCAACATTAGTGCCAGTGCAGTAGTTCCATGTACTATGTAGATGTATCTGCTTTTGTTTCATTCAGAGCTGTGCATTCAGTAAAGAGAAAGCATCATCTATATGTATCAATACATCAACACACTGTGGCTTAAGGATTTGTACTTGCATAAATGAAGTTATTTCTCAAACAACTTCATAACGATTTTATTGACTAACGTGACCTAACTCATTTCCATGACTGAGAGATGGGTATGTAAGTGGCAGCTGAGCGGCATGTTTTCTGTGCTTCAGGCGTGGCAGCATCTCAGGAGCAGGACTTTGGCACTGCCAACCTGCACATGGAAGTGTCCGATGTCGTCAGCGTGCTCGTTTACGTTGGAGTGGCCAAAGGAAACGGCGTCCTCTCCAAAACAGGTAGGCCCTCCACTATCCTTCTCTGTCTTTACCTTCAGTAAACAGAATGGTCTGTTGGAGAACTAGGTCAGCCTTCATTTTCAGGAGGAGAGCAAGTCAGAGAGGAGAAAAAAAATCTTGCTACTGCCTTTTTTTTTTTTTTTTTTGGGACCAAAACGGGCTTCAACTCTGTTTTTGCCTCGCTCTCCTCTGTGTCACAGAGCTTGGAAACACAAACAATATAGTGTTGCTTGGGGGGCTTATGAGCATCTGGACAAGAGTTGCAGAAGGCTTTCCCAGCGCTCACATAGCTAAGGCCGTTGTTCGAGTGAACAGACGCTGAGAACTCGCTCTCTCCAGACACATTCCGCAGAACGCAGAGTAAATGGTCCACATGGTCATCTCTGAAGCGCTGCCGAATTTCATCCTCCCAGTACAGAGGAGGTGCAGAGATTGACCTTAAGCGAACAAGTGTTAATGCCTGCAGCTGTCGTCTTCGGTATGAATGGTGAAGAAAGTTCCTCTCAGAAAACTAAAGGATTATTGCAGAGTTGGCAAGTGCCAGACCCACACCCCCTTTCCTTTTGTGTCTTGGCAGAACTTGGGTCTGGCACCATGCCTCAGCTATGCCCTGTCTCCTGTCAAGAAAACTTTACTTAGCCGCTTTGTTCCGTCCTTTTCTCTCTCATTCTCTCTCTCTCTCTCTCTCTCTCTCTCTCTCTCTCTCTCCTCCCTCTCCCTCTCTACTTCTCCTCGTCCCATGCTGGCCCGGCTCTATTTATAGCTCTCTGTCTCCCGGGCCGAGTGAAGGAGGCAATGCATTAGAAAGGCTGACGCCCACACTCACTCCTCATCAGAATTCATTTTTAAACGTTGCGCCCTCTTCAAAGGAGGACGCCAAAGCTGCTGTCAGGCAGGCTGTCTTTGTTGTACATTAAGCTGACTGTGTGTGTGTGTGTGTGTGTGTGTGAGAGATATATAGAGAGATAATATATTCATATGTTTGTGCTCAGGAGTGCTGAAGAGACTGGAGGAGGAGGATCTGGATGACAATGTGAAGAAGAGATTAAAGGACTCGAGCGAGACTCCTGGAGCCTTATGGCACGTCTACGCGAGCAAAGACGTGGAGAAAGTTCAAGAATTTCTGCACAAGGTTACTTCCTACTTTCCTTTCCCTTCATAATCTATGGGTGCATCGCTTCAACAGCGCAGCCTCCCTCTCTTTTTTTGTTGTTGTTTTTTGTTGTTGTTTTTTGCTTTCTGTCTGTCTCTTTCTCATGCCCTCCCTACCTTGTTATCTCCTTCTGTCTTGTGCTCTCTGTTAGTGGATTTCCTTATAAAACCCTGCAAGTTTTATAGGGTACATTTAATTACCTTCCTTCCTTTAAACTGCGCGTTCTATTCTTGTATCTCTCCAAATGCTGTCATGCAGAAGACAGCAGGGTTAACAGAATGACTCTCCGAGCTCTCCTCAGTTTGACCTTGCAGCAATTACAGGGCAAATGGGAATCTAAACTACTTTACAGCATGCACACTTTATTGTAGGGTTGGTTGTCTGGTATTCACGAACAGTATTCATTAGCTGACTGGCTATGCAATGATTTTGTTTAATGTCTTAGATGCTTTTTATCTATTAAATGTGGCTGTTTTTTGTGATGAGTGCCCTGCTTTTGTACAATAAGTGCAAGGTTCAAATAAAACTTTGCTCCGACCAAATTGAGAGAAAATTGGGTAAAAAATAAAGAATTTATTTATAATAGTGAATTATGGAATGTTGCATGAGAAATAAAAGGTCATGTCCTTTCTTGAGCTAGGGAAAAATAGAATTTTGTTTTTATAGTCTTCAGGGAAACTACATAGTTTGCCAACCATATGACCAGCCTATTCATTAGGGCTTAGTCATATGGATAAAATATCATATCGTGATTAAAAGGTTCCTTATGATATATTAAAACACATGGGTGTTTACTAGGTAAGCTTGGCTTGCTGTTTTTTTGAGGACAATTGTTTATAAGAACGTATGAATTATATCCTTCATAAAAGCGTTTATCAAAAGAGAGCACTTCACATCTGAAATCGAACCAGATGCACAATTGCAATATTGCAAGTGGCATTATGCAGCCATATTCTTCATAATATTAGACTTAGGGATGCATTGCTAAATGTTAAAATCACGATTATTCGACCAGTTTAGGAACAAAATAGTTTTATTGCACTTCATCATTTTTAAATCAACAGAAAACAGGCTTTTCGTCCACGTTATACAGTCTTGGCCTATATTTCATCACATGTATAAATGTTTAAATTAGACTGCTCCGTCGTCACATTAATACATTAATTAAAGTGCTTCACTTGAAATATAAATAATTAAACTCAATAAATCAATATGCAACCACAGTATGCAGGTGTGGATATCTCTAGGCCGAGCCTACTTGTCTAATGATCTTTACTTTTAGTGCACCAATAAAAATGATATCTACCATTTAACAAATTAGCTATTTTTAACTAGGCTCAGTCAATTATATTTAGTCAATTAAGGAAGCCAAAAAAGTTTAAATGAAATTAAAATACATATATAAAATACAATGACTTGTGAAAGCCCTACTGTGACACAGTTTCTGACCCAGTCTCATGTTTGGTGGCTTGCAGATGGCTAAAGAGCAGGGTGTGGAGATCCCGCCTGAGCACGATCCGATCAGGGAGCCCGGATGGTACCTTAGCCGCAAGCTGAGGCAGCGCCTGCTGGAGGAGCACAGCGTGCAGGGAAGCACCGTCGTCCAGTTCCTTGGAGACTCGGTCCTCATCCCTGCTGGAGCCCTGCACCAGGTCACCCGCCTCACCTCCCTCAAACATGACTTAAAGATAAATGTGTGTATTGCATGTGGGATGAGAGGTGCAGTGTGTCGAATGACAGTCCTGCACTCATCCTTCATCTCGCTTTCTCGCCCCTCCACAGGTGCAGAACCTGCACAGCTGCGTTCAGGTGATCAACGACTTTGTCTCGCCGGAGCACGTGGTGCACTCCTTCCACTTAACCCAGGAGCTGCGCTCCTCTACAGAGGAAATAAACTACGAAGATAAGCTACAGGTACGAGCCTCCACCACCGCCACTCCTCTCCCAGCACTGAGGCGTTTCTACACTATACACACCCGCACGCCAACTGAGACCTTTAACTTCAATGCACTTGACATGTCCTTACTGACATCTAAGCATGCTCGAGATCTCGCTGCTTTAGTCTCCTGACTCCTCAGTGGTGGAATCATCTCAGTGTCTCCATTCCTTTCGCAAAGGTCTATAGACAATATCCAGGACAGTGGTATTCAAACTGTGGGGCGAGTCTCTTTGGGGGGCGCAGGGGAACTTCTGGGGGGGTTCTCTACAAACAGAAGAGTGCAGGCACAAGGTGCAGGTTGAATACCAATGATCTAGGACCGGGGTATCCAACTCAAATTTGTGAAATTCCTTGCTTACAAAAGGTCCAGATAAGCAGCTAACATGACTGAACAGTGACAACAGTTACCTTTTAATGCTTAACCATTAATGATTCATTCATGACTA
>JAOUQW010000049.1:16211626-16225124 GCA_028565825.1 Olivaichthys viedmensis
CCCTCCCTGCTCCAGGGGCGCTGTATCATAGCTGCCCCTTCGCTCTGACCCCAGATTACCAACATGCTGGGATATGCGAAGAATCAAATTTCACTGTACGGTACTTGTATATGTATATGTGACAATAAAGGAGTATTCTATCTATATATGTGTTGTGTATGTAACAAAAGGTGTTTAGCTATATTGTATTTTAATGAAGCAGTAGCCTACTCATTTTAAAAATATGAATGTATTATTTTTACACAAAATCTTATTTAGCTACAGCAGTTTTCTGTTTGCGGACCCTGAATAGGTAAGCTTATGTGACGAGTTGAAACATTTACATATAGATAAAGCCCAGTACCCAAATGAAAATGATGCAAAACTAGATGTAAAACCACAGATCTGATAACAAACATAAAGACCTCAGCAGGACATGCAAAGTTGTTTTGCCATGGCCTGGAAATTCCTTACAATGCACCTCAGCCCTATTAATAAAGCACTGTGATAATTATTAGTAGGTGACATCATCGACTCGAGTACTTTGTTTGTGTTGGCCAATGGTGTGTGCTTAAGCCAAGTGTCCCGTAATTATTGCAACTAGAGAGTAGAGTAATCTCAGGTACAGCTCGATGACTCAGAGCTTCAAGCTCTTCCGCCGTACACTCTCATACAGAGCCATAAATGGGAAACCAGCAATGGAAATAAGAATGAAAGCTTTAATAGACAAACACTGCTGTCCAGTTAATTTTGCGAACCCATGTTCAGTATTTCTGCCTGTAGTTTATAACACTTTTTGACAGTTCTGACAGGTTTTTTTCTTATTCTTAGGGCTGATCAGCAGGAAACTACTTCTTCATTGTAGAGGAGAGGATTTTGCACCCCTGTCATGGGCTGTAGTACTAGAAGTGTGCGAGCTGTACCTGAATATTACTTAAGCCCATGACGCATAACCAGCTCAGCAGCCGGACATGTGAGTTTTCTGAAGCCTATGAGGCTTGAATTGTTCGGACCCTCTGGAATTCACATGAATATCCTGATTTAATGAGTCCTATGCAAAGAAGGTTCTGTTCTCAGCACAATGTGTTCAAGCAGAAAGAAAGCGCTCAGTGGAACTCTGTGGGTGTCCAGCGGGCTAACAGACAAATGTGAATCAAGTCATAACTCATTGAAAAAAAAAAAGACTGCGGAATAGAAATGGTCTTGTTCGCTCTCCAAGGCCTGCTTTGCTCATCTAACATTATTTACTGTATATATATATATATACATATATTATAGTCAATGTGGTTCACTTCCATTAGAGCTAGAATTTTTTTTTTTGCTGATGGCACTTAGATCCGGATCACCAACACTGCGTTCTACTTTGTGACCTCTTTGTTTGTTTTGCACTGATTAATGCTTCATGAACCATGGAGTGTAAAAGGGAAACTCATCTTTCGAATAATAGCAGTAATTTGCATTAACTTCGACAGTGAGCATCTGCCCACACTTTCCGCAAGCTCCTTGCCTTCTCAGCTGCCATCGTGTCTCTTACAGCGCTCTGTCCAACAGCTGGGAGGCCGAGTGGCGTGAATATGGCGGAATTTGGGAGTAGGAGGACGTGGCTTTCACCTGGCTGAAAAGTAATGATGAGCCAGCTTGGCTCCCGGGCCCCTGGACTCCTCAGGAGGCAGGATCCTCCAGCCCACGCTCTGCACGCCGGTCTCCTCTTTGTCCTCCTCTCTTGCCTCTGTCCTGACGGCCAGATTCTGCTTAGGCCAGCCGTTTCTTGGCTGAAGAGAAGCAGAGGGAAAGTTCCTGTGTGCTTTAAGAGCCACTGTATTGGGAAGCCCACGCAACCTCCCACACAGACAGTCCTAAAAGAGAGAAAGGGGAATGCAAGGGGCTTTTGAAGGCACTCCCCTCGCTGACAATGGGAACCCCTTAGTGAGCTAATGTGGTCGACAAATATTCCTTTCTTTACACTACACATGTTAGGCTAGCGCACTGCTCTGTGCTTCTGCGCTGCTGTCAGGTGTTCCGCCTACTCTCCAGAGTTTGCACCAAGACAACTTATAACACTCTTTGATTCAAATTAAACCTGGACTTTTTATTGAGGTTACTAACTTATTGCAAATATGCCCAGAATAAAAAATAAATAAAAATGTTTTTACTGAATAAAGATGTTTTCCTATGAGAAAATTCAATGTGTCAATGCTTTACCTTCAGAAGTTAATCTGTGCTGTGTTGTCAAAGAAATAGTTTCATCACGTCTACAAAAACAAGAAGTGATTAATAGGGATATCTGCTGAAAGACAGACAGTTACTAGACTGAACTTGAGTTGACCACAAGGTCAGACTGAGGTTTTGGAAAAGACCTGTCTGTTGCTTTCTGATTATGAAACTTGCATTGTCAGTCAATATTTTATTCTATGGTCCAAAAATGGAATCATTGCACTCTAACATACATACCTGCATATTTGAAAGGTCATATCTATCTCTTTGACACATAACTCTTTAAAAAAAAAAAAAGGCCACCTCTATTTAAAATATAACAAAATGTTTTTGTGCACCTCAGAGTTGACCGCAAGTGACTTTTGAGAGTTAGCTGCTCAAATAAGAAAATATGAATCATACTTTCTCTTGCCACTGAATATGAAACATGAGAGATCGAGACTCCTCCAGACTGACAGATATCTGAATTCTCAACTCGGCCCGTTTGGAAAGATTCATGATATTCAAAGACTGCCACGTTAAAGAGGTCCTTCTCCATTTTGTCAGGAGAATAAAACCTGTGCATTAAACATAACTCATAATGCTAATGGTTCCGTAAATGGCTTTTCTATATTACACTTGAGAAAGATACATTTACAGTGCTGTAGGCATTATTACAGTCATAACTCTACAGATTGAAGCGATGGTAATGAAATATTAGAAATATGAATATGAAAATATTTCTTAGGATCCAGAATAAATCTCATTCTCTAAACAAATGGATGCATTTCAGTTTAACTGTGTCAAAGCGGAGCGAAGTGCAAAAGTAAATCTTGTCTAGATAGGTTGTCTCTCCTGGAGAGAAAGGCCTCTCATAGAACGGGAATCCTGCAGTCTTAGTGAGCAGCACAAGTACATTAGGGCATATTTGTGCATTAACATATGTACTTTTACTTTTTACAGCATAATGAAGTGGTCTAAAATCACCCATGATACTACACATCTTTTACTGTGTATTAACAAAAAATAATAGGAAGTGGTGTTATTACGCATATAAGAATTGTAATAAATGTATTTACATGCATAATATAGGCTATATGTATTGCTATAACATTGGTATAGTCCTTAATAGTAAGGTTAACAACTACAAATTCAACTTCACCGTATCTATGTTTGTCCTAATGTTCAATATGAACTGACCTGTGCATGTTAGCACATATAAACTGTGTTGTCTATTTCAACACCCACTGCCACCTGCTTTAATCTCTCAAATCTCCAATCGTCAGATAAGTGCTAGGCCTGTGTCGGAATAATCATAAGTGTCACAGCTCACTACTGGTTGTGTGAGTTATGACAGTACGCTCCTCACCTAATAAAGTAGATAATAAAGTGGCCACTGACTATAAACAGCCGCTTTGAGTTCTTATTGTTGCTATGAGTTGTGCAGTAGATACTAATACTATATTACATAGCTATTATACTATAATTACAGAATAATATATATATATATATATATAAGGGGTAGAACAGTATAAGAAATCATGGTATGATAACTGTACAATTAATATCATGGTTTTCAGGATATTACGTTATCTGCTTACAACTTCACATTTCCATTAACTTTAAACGACATATAACCCTGCATCAGCAGTGTAAGTGCACAATGACAGTATTTGCTTAGGGATACTACCAGAATATTTTTTTAAAACAATCTTTTTATGAGGATCGCTCTTAGCTTTCAGCAGTTTATCACAGCGATGTAGAAATACAGTTTTCTCTGATTTTTGCCAGGTATGTTTGGGCTATAAAAAGTATTCCACCCTTTTTAGAAATACTTTTTGCATCTTTCAAGAGACATGACGCTCCTGGAAATAATGTTTTTTTTTATCATGTCATTATCTATACCGGTATAGCATAATGTTAACAATAGAGCTAATCAAGATTTCCTCGTACTGGTGTATTGTTACACTCCTAACATATAGTTGAGTGCAAAAGTTTGCATACCTTTAGGACTAAATGAAGAACACAGAAATGTAATTTATAGCAACAAGACATTTAGTGTGTTAGGTTTCACAGATGTTCCTTCATTATCACAAGTAAAGAAAATGGTCAAATAGGGTATGTTAAGATATTATTAGTGAAAAAAATCTTGATATCAGTTCAAAAGTTTGCATTTCTTTTTCTGAATATGATATAAATATTCTCTAATAACTTGTATGCCCACGCTTTGCCTTTGTAACTGTCTCCAACCTTTTTGCGTATCCTCTAAACAGCTTTTAGATCCTCTCAGTTGTAGTATTTGCCCCTCGTAGCCAAACGCCCTGCACATTCTTCCTGACATATCTGTTGTAACTCTACCAGAATGCTTGGTTAATCTTTGCCCATTTCATCTTGACTGTTATAACTCGGGCAGATTTCATACACTGTTTTTTTTAAATCAGGTTTAGAGACTGAGAGTGTCATGGCACAACTTAAAAAAACCCCCAAAACATTTCTGTTGATTTTGCCTTATGTTTTGGATTGTTGTCCTTTTGTAAAATAGATTTAATTTTTTTTAGCATTTGGGCATTCTATTTTTTGCATATAAATTGTAAAACAGAGGTACATAAAAAAAAATTTGGAAGGTGCAAACTGTAGATAATTAAATATTCTTTCTTCATTGGCAAACATTTCCAAGGCAAATATGTTGTTAATTAAAAGAAAATAATTCCTGCATTTTCTGAATGCTCTGAAACAGTAAAATATTGTGAAAGAATTGAGAATTGAAAAGATTGTGTGGAGAAGAGCACAAAGCTGCTTTGTCTAGAGGATTTTTACAAGAGTGTCACAGCTTGAGGAAAAGTGAGTAGGCACATCGAAAATAACGTACCAGTAATTCCACTAGGTAACGTCTGTGTGTGCATTTCGGTCTGTTCAGAGAATTTCTGTGTATATTAATGCATTTCTATATGCGTATATTTGGATATATGTCAGATATCGTCTTAACAGATCGTGTTTTCTCGATTAATAGACTACTTATAGACGAATAATAGACTAATTAAATGTGATTTGGCAATGCTGTAACTAAATATGTTCATGGCCATTTCCACCACTTTGTTAATAAATTGGCACCTTGATCTGTTGTATGCAACAGTGCTATAGTTAGTCTTTGCCAAAGCATCTACTTTACTTCTAACTTGTGTGTCTTAGTGTTTGATTTTGTCATGTATGCACAATATTGGTGGAGGTTCCTCAAAAAGTGGAGCAGGACCAGGATCAACCTGAAGATTTTGAAGTTATTAAGTATAATCTTCGCAACTTTTTATTTGTTGGATGCTCGGTGAGCATTAGCCGGAGGAAGGATAGATAAATAGAAAGATAGATAGATAAATGTGGAGTGAGTGAGAGTGAGAGAGACAGTGTGTGTTGTTGAGGTGCTGTTTGAGACTTGAGGAAATCCCCACACTGATCGGCCTCCCACTGCTACTGCTGAGAAGTCTTGCAGTGGACCATCACTATGTGCACAGTTGGGATTTTCCTAATGCCTAATTAAGTATGCTGATCAGAAACAGTGCACTAAATCTTTGATCTGCAGCCGAGATACCAGTGGAGAAGTAGTGTCTCTGCAATATGCATTCTCAAATATGCATTTCTGGTGCAAATTTAACTACATTTAAAAATGGTTCATGTTACACACCTCCAGCACATGCTGTAAACATTTACATTTACATTTACGGCATGTAGCAGACGTCCTTATCCAGAGCGATTTACACAAGTGCTTTGTAGTCTCCATCAAAAAACATTCTCACATACTCACGCTAGTACAAATAGGCCATAAAAACCCTGTTAAAGAGGGGTTAGTAAGAGAGTTAGTATTGCAAAGAAAAGAGTACGAGTAGGTTCTTTTTTTTTGTGATGATTTAGTGCTTGCTTAAATGTTTAGTGAAGAGGTGGGTCTTCCGTCTTTGTTTAAAGACAGTCAGTGACTCAGTTGTTTGGAAAGCCATGGGGAATTTCACCCTCTGGGTGCCAGAAACAGTTGCAGAAGGCTTATTGGTTTTTTAAATATAGTTCTGCCCTTTTTCTTTTTTTTTTTGAGAAACTCCTGAACTGTTGGCATACTGTGTGTTAAAAAATAACAAATTATAAACCATGCTAAATGATAAACAAAAGCTCTAACAGATATCGCCCTGTGAAAAAATCTTTCTGAAATTATTTAAGCACTGTACAACTGTAAATTCCTGTAAAACAAATTCATCCTCTCTGAAATTCCCAGTGAAACATTATGGCTGAAGTGTCCTGGGCCTTGCTGGTGTTTTTTGTGTGCGCCCATCTAATATATGCTGAGGGACAAACTGGTGACAAACAAAAACGGTCTTCTTGAATTGAGAGACAGCAAAGGCTGAATAAACAGCTGTATTAAACATTTTCTTTAACATATTTCTAATATAAAGTATTTCTAAAATGATTTGATTTAGCAAATAGTGTACATAAATTACACTGATATTTAGCGACGAGTGTTTAGTGAGTGAGGCAGAATCCAATCCGTACACAAAGCTGACAGTGACACAAGAGCTGCAAAATGGTTTCTATTAACTGACCAGGAACAAGTGCAAGATGGTTACAGAAAGAACAAATCCGTTATAAGAAGAACAGAGAGAGCTGCAACTAATCACGATGGACTAGAGTAAGTGCTAGTAGTCAAGTAACACTAATCACAAGCAATCAAACTATGAAGGATGCAGTCTTGAGAGTTGAAAGAGCCTAACTTAACAATAATACAAATAATAGATAATAATAACAATTATATGGTAATACATGTAACATTGAGGTACATGGGTCATCTATCACATCAATAGGTAACAGCATGGCAAAAGAGAAAGCACTCAGATAGACATACACGTTCACCCACAGACACCCACACACATGGTTTCTACACACACACACACACACACACACACACACACACATACACACACACTGACACACTCAGAGGGAAAAAGCTGAGGGTGTTTCTCTATTGATGTGTAATTGCTCTTAGCAGGGCTGAGTAGAATAGAATAGAAATGAAAATGTGAAACTTACATGTGCATAATAACACAAACCACATATCAATGCAATAAGTAGAGTTTAAATACCAGAGTTTTAAAGACATCTAAAAGGTAATCATACAGAGAGACAGAAAGCCTGATGTAAATAATAACCACTAGAACATTAACAGTACAGTTTACGAGACTACACTTTACAGAAAGGTTAAATGTTCGTCTAGAGGATCCCTTAAAGGCTCTATGTAGAACACTTCAACTCTGTATTTTCCTGTCAGAAGGGATTCCAAGTAGAACCTTTTAGGAAGTTAAGAACCCTTAACTATCCAAAGAACCCTTGTAGAACCCTTTTGTTTCTAAGAGTGTAGGTGCAAAAAGATGAGACTTGTCATTTATAACCATAATCAGTTATAGAAACAAACGTGGCATTGACTCACTCATTGACAAATGTGACTTTAATTGCGGTTCAAAAGCTGAAAAATTTTGATCAGATCATGCAAATAAGGGAAGGAACACAGTCTATAAAAGTTTATCTGTAAAACTGAAGTTGATTTGTAAAAGTCGGTCAGGTGTGGGTGTGTTTATCAGAAAAACAAAAGCTCACCCACTCACTCATCACTATTATCTTTACTATATTCCCAAATTGCATTACCATATGTCTGTTCAGACTCCATACTTCAGTTTGCGGCCTTCACCCCAGAGACATGGATGCCTGCTTCTGCATGTCTTGGTCCAACAATTAAACTGACGCATGAGTGGTAATCAAACTGTGACCTTTGACCCCGAGTCTTAGAGCCTGTCATTTGATTCGCCAGCAACCGAAGCTAATCAGCCCTCTATAGACAAGACTGGAGGTAAGTTCACTTTTAATAAGCCGCAAGATTATGCCGTCCCGAGATCCGGCATGCATAAACACCTTGTATGATTTCATTAACTGCCTCATAATGACGCTCACGAGCTCACATTTCTCCTGAATAGAATTGATAGGAAACAATATCGGCCCTAAAGTACGCCTAATGCTGTTAGGGGAGAGTGGGAGGAACTGGGGGGAAATATAGCCACCAAAGTCTTTCATTTAGCCGCAAATGAGTGGGAAGCAGAGGCATTACCGGGCCCAACCTAAAAAGAAGGGGAGAAAAAAAAAGATAGTTGCTAATGTTTGTACATCAGAGTAGGAGTAAATTAGTCAACGTCAGTCCCGGACTGCTAATACCGCTTAAATTGAATGCTGATCACTTGTTTCAAATTACAAACTAGATACAAACAAGAACCTTGAAGGTGCACATTGGAGTGTGTGACATGTAAGAATGACTTACACGACTCCTGGAGACATCTGCAGTTGATTTAAGAATATGTGAGGAAAGTTGTGTATATGCTTTTAAGACATTAAAGTATATGCTTTAACAATTTTAAGACTTCAATGTTCACAAGCATAACCCCCAAATGATGCTTTATGCAAGTTAATTAATTAAAGTGATTTTAAACTTTTTGTCCCGTAAACACGTTTCCTGTGGCCCACTATCTACTATATTTTTTTCTTTGATCTTTTTAGTTCAACCTCTATTAGAGATCACATGACATAAGATAAATACAGCAGTCAGCAAGCACCTGCGTCCGTTTATTCTGAAGAAAAAAAAAGATTGTGGTATTTATTAGATTTGCTGTCACCAGAGAACAGGCTGAATTCCCATCATTTGCACTAAGAAATATGATGCAGCTGGCTGAGTTCTCTTTAACTGTTTTAATTGGTGAGAAATAGAAGTCTGAGGCCAAAACATAATTACAGGATAAACTTCCACATCAGGGTATTACTGATTTTATTACACGCTTTATTGCCTCATTTTGCATTTGTGGAAGAGTGTTAGTGTGTTGCTCTCTACTCAAAGTTAAGCATTGCTCAGCCATACATGGTATACATCCAAATCCAAATCATAACTATAATGTAAAAATATGACATCTTGTATGAATGACTTTTTAGTAGTAACTGATTTTTTTTGGGAGACAAAAATATGATAATGTTCGTGCCATACTTTGATTTTAATCTCCAAGTGGCAAACAGATGTGAGATTCTTCAAAACTCTAAAAGCAGCTCCATCATTAGACTGATATTGATATTATTTTTCGCTTTAGGTTTTCATTACGGACTGCAGAGAATATCAACTGTCTTATCCGCTTAGCAAACGCAGTGAATTTAGCCCCGTCTATAAGAACGAAGTACTAATGCTTTTCTCAAGCAAAGTAGGCACAGCTCGATCACTTGGCAGCAGGCCTGGGGGTAATAAATGGCCCAGTGCCTATTCTCATATCCCTGGCAGGCAATTTACGCTTGTAACGATCCTCCCAATCATTGACATCTTTATAGATGTTGCAATACTGGCAATTGTAGTAGGCCTAATTCTATTTCAGCTCAATGCAATGCTAACTTTTTGCATATTAATCCATCCCAGCAATATTTTCTCCTTGACTCGTTCAGCTGTTCTAAATGTATTTTATATCTCCACTGCCACTGTCAGAATCATTCTCTCGTTTCTTCTGATTTATGTATCACGTGGCGGTGGCTGCGCTGACTCTTGCCTGGAAAATAAGAAAAGGAAACAATGAACTTCCTCACAGGTGCTAACTACCTTTTCCATATTCCTTCCCTTATTCATTCCCACTGACATTATTGTATTTTCTATTGTATTAAGAAAAATCCTCAAAATAAGTTTCTATGAAGCATTGATGTCAGATTAGAATGCTTTTATATGATGGATATATTGTAAATGTAGGCCGTCTACAGATCAGTAATGTTTCACCAACACATTTCAACATTTGTGTTCACTGAATGTTGGAAATAAAGTGAGTCAAAATGAAGCAATAAAGCGTGTAATGAAATCAGTAATACCCTGATGTGGAAGTTTATCCTATAGTGATGTTTTGGCCTCAGACTTCTATTTCTCACCAATTAAAACCGTTAAAGACCCATTCAGATGCATCGTATTTCTCGATGCAAATGATGGGAATTCAGCGAACAAATCTAGTGAATGAAAAGCATGTGTACTCTTGTTGAAATCAGTATGAAATAACATGCTTTTCGAAAAAACAACCTGTCTAGTTATTTGTATATTGTATTGTTAAGTTATGAGCTACATAAAAAAATCTCTATTTTAGATACGATAACACTTTGTTGATCCCAGGTGGAAAATTTAAGTGTTACAACAGCACACAAATAGTACAAATAATACAAGACAACAGAAGTAAAAAGTACAAACATAAGAATAAAAATAATGAAGGTAAGATATAAGAATGTAAAAAGAAAGAGCATGTGCAGATACATACAGAGAAATACGGATAAACAGAACTGTGCAAATATACTTGTGTACCTATTTACAGTAGTACCTGAGATATTATTAGTGCAAAAGTGATGGTGCAACTATGCTGATGTATATGAATAGTGCAAAAGTATTTGTTAGAGCTCTTAACCCCTTAAACTCTAAAGGACCAATCAGTGGGTCCAGACTCACATTCCTGACTCACGTAACTACGTACCATCCCTATTACTGTTACTCTACGGAATAATTCCTAGTAGTTACTGAATAATATGCTTTAGGATGAGAACTAAACAATAAACTGAGACTTCAAGGGGTTAATCCCCTGGTTTTGCCTGTTCCAATAGAGATCATCTACTAAGGATTTTAATGCTTACACTTTTTTAGGACTTTAAGGTATTAAAGATTAGCTTAATGATGAGTTCTACATATTAGACATATTAGACATACTTAACCCTCATGTTCTGTTCACTACAATAGATTTTTTATATTGATTAGCAATACAACTGTAAAATTTAATTAAAAAATACCCAATACATCTTATCATCATCTTAATTATTAACAATTTATGATAACAGACACACAAAACCCCTTCTGATGGCATGTGTGTTTGAGTGTGTGTGCACAGGTGGAAGTGTAAATAAGAGATGAA
Organism: Olivaichthys viedmensis; assembly: GCA_028565825.1. NCBI lineage: Eukaryota > Metazoa > Chordata > Actinopteri > Siluriformes > Diplomystidae > Olivaichthys > Olivaichthys viedmensis. The sequence goes on from JAOUQW010000049.1 coordinate 16,222,783, forward strand.
GGTCTTTTGCCCTTTTTGTTTGATATTTTACAAAGACCAGCCATTTTAAACACTTTCATTTCACCTTCTTACTCTCAATTCCAAATGACCTGAACATAAATCAGATTTTTTTTTTTTATGACTTTTTGATGTTTACTTGAGAAATTGAGCCAATCGCATAAAGGTTCATGTTGGATTTTTAAAACCCATTTTACATGTTTTTTTAAATGTTATTGTGTCTCAACAGAACAATAGGGTTAAGAGGCATTGGGCATTTGAAGTGTAGAGGTGAGAAAAAAAGGCCTCAGGATTAGTTAAAAAGAAACGTATATTCTTTCCTTTGTGTCTGTCATAGCTGTGGTTAAAGGAGGTCCATCTCTCTGACACTACTTAGGGTTCTGTATGATTGAGACAACTACTGAACAAGACAAGAACTGAGCCATTTGGTAGAGCACAAACACACACCTGAGAGAGCCATTTTGCACTTTACATATGGCAGGGCCAATTTTGTGGATCAGGCTACATGAGATGAAGAGACACTAGAGAAAATAGGCAAGCGGATCATCTGAGCACAGTCATTGTGAGCCGGGAATCTCAATTTTAGTCGGTAGGGTTCATTCATAGCATTTTTCTCAACTTTTTTTAAATAACATCAACTTGAGCAGACCCAGAGAATTTTTTTTTTCTTATTCAGTTGGTAATTTATTCATTTGTCAGCAGGACCATGTATTTTCTTGCACTGTGGATTTTTCTTTCTTCGTACAGCTTCCTGCCACATCCACTGCCTTCTCAGTGCATGAATGTCCCTCATACAGTAAAAAAGTACAGACCGGGCAATTTTCGCTGACATTCACCGGCATCTTGTTGTGCTCATTAAAACAAAGAAAGTCTGATTGATGGCTTTGTGTGGCCACACAGGCCCCTGTCAGACACCTCTATATTCAAAGTGCCCACTTCCTCTAGCAGGCTCAGTCTCCACATGGATCAGGATCTGCCGATGGAGCCGTGCTTTAGCCTGCATGTTAATGTTTGACCAGGAGCAGGAACTGACGTTGTGCTTATGTAGTGGAAGGACTCCACCCCAACCCCGAGCTAATCAGTCTCCTCTGACGGCCAGCTCCACTTAGCTTGTTCTCTGCTTGTAACGTGCCATGTCCAATTAGCTTGTGGGGTGCTTCATCTTCATCCCTACAGACTGTTGAAGGCAGAGAGACACTCACAGCGACCATGATGGAGGAGGCCTTGATTGGACGACAAGGCGTCCTGCGGCCTGTGGTCCAGGCCGAGTCGGCTAATCATCAAACCCTCCATCCCCGTGCTACGCTGAAAGCCTCTGAGCCAGGCAGGAAGTGTCAAACTGGGCCCCCAGTGCCAGGCCGGGCTGGTAGAGAACTCCTACCTTTGTCTCCCAGACATGGAGAATGAATTTCTGCTGATGGAGACGTGTGTGTACCGTGTCGGTGGTTTCAACAGGAAACTGCAACAAGGTGACGACAATGAGGCCAGGGGGGTTTCAGTCAGTACTCTTCTCATCTCCCGTTCCCAAAGCCTGCCGTCAACGCCTTTTGTAAAACCAGTGATGTTACATACGAAGATGTGATGAGTGTAAGATTGTAAATTTTAGCGGAGAGTCAAATATTTTGGGGGGAATTGAATGAAATTGGATTGGACTTCTTTTGGTTTTATTATTTCTGTTCTTAATTACTACTCTTAATATTCATCTGGAAGAATGACAGATAAACTGTTGACATTTTATGTAGTACATTATCCAGAAATATGACATCTACTAACATCACCCATAAACTTCTTGGTTAATTTATGCAAATTTCAGCGAACATTTAGGCCATTAATTTAACATATCAGAAGAGCAAGAGCTTAAGTTCTACTTTTTTTTTTCTTTTCTTTTTTTTAACAAAACACACCCGGATGACTATAATGCAGATATCTGGAACGAAATTGTGCCGCACTGTGCACAGTACAACATGTACAAGGTAATTAATGACATCTATGCTTATTTGCCATTATAAGCATACTCTTAGAGAGTGGGCTATTACTGAACACTTTCTATGTCTTTGAATTTAAATCAACAACAGGAAGCCTAAATGGAGTGCTGGGCCTGAGCACAAAGAAGAACTACGCAGTGCCTCTTCTCCTCTTTTGTTTAATTAACAGAGATGGCTCATTAGGGGAATGGCGAATGAGGTAACTGAACCCCAGATTAAAACAAATCCAAGCCGGTGAGGCCAAAACACTCATTTGCTGATAAACTTTCCGCATTAATAGTGTCATTAAACAATAGGACTGTGGAAGCAATAACAGCTTACAGAATTACACAAATGTGGTGGTGGTGGTGGTGGTGATGG
>JAOUQW010000049.1:16234164-16244200 GCA_028565825.1 Olivaichthys viedmensis
TTACTTGTAATTACTACATATTTACCTATTAAAGACTAAGTCGTTACCATACTGTTAAATAAAGTGCAACCTTATAATCTTAGTATATTTTCTTGATTACACTAAGTCACATTAATCATGAGTCATGGTAAATCATGCTATCTAACTGGGTTTTATGGGGTTTTCCTGCATACAATAAACTTTGTTCTTGTGAAATTGTTTTTTGGCCATTTTGAGAGGAATTTAATACCATTTGAGAAAACCTAATATGTTTCCTGAGGTATAATTACAGTTTAAATGGTTAATCTTAAACAAGAAATCACCATCCACCCCCCACCCACAGTGTATAAATCCACCACCCCCTTGGAAATATTTTATAATTTGACCACTGTGAACTACAACACTGTGTAGGCGGTGTGTGGACTCCTAGTGAGCAGAAAGTCAAAGATGGGCATTGTAAAAAAAAACATGTTTCAAAAGCCTTACATACACTCTTAGAAAAAGGGTTCCTCAAAGGGTTCTTTGGATAGTTAGAGGTTCTTGGCTTCCTAAAAGGGGTTCGTACTCAAAACCCTTGATGATAGGAAAAAACTATGTTGTAGTGTTCTACATAGGAACCTGTAAGGGTTCCCGCAGAGGGACAACTGAAAAACTCTTAAGGGTTCTAGATTTGACCATTTTTTCCTAAGAATGTATGTGCATGTGTAAAATAAAAAATACAGGGCTTTAGCTGCATGTGTAGTAGAAGTAGAAGGTTTAGAGGAAGGCCGTGTGACCATGTTCTTGCACGTGTGTGCCTTGTGTGTGTGTGTGTGTGTGTGTGTGTGTTTGTGTGTGTGTGTGTGTTAATTGTGAAGTTCTTGATTACCACGGTAAACAGATCAGTCTTTTGTTCTAAACTGCAGTTCAATTACAAAAACATTTTCTTTGAAAAAACATTGCTCTCTTCATTTCTGTAATGAATCAAAATTAACACATTTTTCCATCCTGCCACTTGAGTCTATTTCCCCCATTAACCTGAACAGAACATTAAGAGGCTCTTTAATGACAGCGTTTAATATTTCTAAGGCTTCGGTTCATAAAGACCTAATGACACTGATGCACACAATTCATTACTGGCCACATCAAGACATGATGGATCTGCTTCCTAATGGCTAAACTTTGACTGGGTCTACACGAGGCTACGGCTTTAACAAGGGTCTGCCTTTCCAAAACAGTGGCGCCAAATTAAAGGATGATTTAGCCGAGCCATTTATTAGTGCAGCTTGACACACAGGCCTTTCCACACAGTCCTCCAAAGACACAGAGGCCCCATCATTCCTGCACCCCTCACAGGTAAAGATTAACGCCTTTAATGGCACCATTTGCTTAATGTTCTGCTGCATAGTTTTCCTTCATCAAGAGCTATGTTGGGCAGAGCTGATTTTCTGCCCTTACACGTTCTGGAATATTCAGTGTTGTGTCGGCAGAGCGATGGCTACTCTTGTAATATGCCAAGCTCTTGAAACTATTGTAAGTTACATTACAATGCATTATTTATGTATTTATTTGTGCATTTATTTGTCAGGAAATTCTGCATAACAGAAGGGCAATATTGAGATTGTCAAAGCATCCCAGTATATTCTTTGAACTTGCTAAAAGTTGTTAAACATCTGTGTTGATTCAAGTGGTGATTTATGTTCTTTTTTTCCCCAGAAAGTAAGCCTCTAAAAGTTTGCAAGCCTCCTCAGAACTTCAATGAAACTGGACCCTACTGAGGTGCATCTCAGAGAAGTCAAAACTCTGCCCTTACTGAGAGCCCTGACATCTCCTCTAGGTGAAAACCAGGGTCTCGTCTCTCCACTGCCAAGCAGAACATTAGTGTTAATGGCTTCTGATGCTGAATGAGGAGCCAGAAGTCAATGATGGAGAGCGAGCTCAGTAATGAGGGAGACAGTGCCCGGGTCCGACCCACGGCTCCTCGTCCACGTGCCTCTGCTCTGAGAGAGGCCCGGGCAAGCCCTAGTGTGTGTGTGTGTGTGTGTGTGTGTGTGTGTGTGTGTGTGTGTGTGTGTGTAAGAGTGCTGCAAAAATCTGACACCAGCCATATTTACCAAGACATAATTGCAGCACAGTTTTCCTCAATATGTTGGTGTCCTTCTTCTACAGCAGTATAAACTAAAGGAATTCTAATGTCTTATTTAAGAACAAATAAGTCTCTCAACAAAAGGCTTCAAATATTGATGAGAATAACCAAAACCAACATTTTTGAAGCATAAAATGTAGATGCTCTGTAGTGCTCATTTTGGCTCGCGTTATGTTAAAACTGCTATTATGTTAAAAGTCTGTGTTGGAATGGGGAGGTTCACGCTGCTACATGTGGCACGTGAGTGACACCAACACCTACAGGTCCTTCCATCAAATTATCCCAGCTCCCACACCTCTCACTCAACATTACCATGACAATTTCAATGTCAAAGATGTGGCGTGCACAAGGAACAGCGCTATTGTCTTGAGTTTCCTTGATATTTTTTTGTTACACCCCCTTAAAGAGAGAGAGAGTGAGAGAGAGAGAGATGGAGAGAACTCCTCATATAGCCCCTTGGTAGATTATAGATAATCAGTTTGGAGAGCGATCCGATCGGATGAGGATCCCAAGCTATCCCAAGAGCGCGTATGTGTGTATACGTGTGTATGCCAGATAGTGTTTGTGTGAGTGTGTTGCTACTGGATCAGTGTAATGCTCTTGGAGGAGCCCACTCATGTGATGGGATTCACAAAGAGCCACTTCTCTCCAAGCCCCGATAATGTGAGTATAGCACGGGCCACCGCGCAACACTTCTTCTTTGTGGGTTTTTAGTGTGTGTGTGTGTGTGCGAGAAAGAGAGTGTGTGAGTGCTTTTAGGTACTGTAGAACTGCATGATGTGGTGTCTGTAGATGTGCTGCACTCTGCACTGAGAGCACAGCCCTCTTCATTTGGATAATGCCGGTAATGTGGAAACTGAATATATTACAAGTGCAGAAGGGGAAAAAAGAGTCTTGCTTTTCTAACAGTGCTACATTCATAGTAGCTGAGGGCTGTTTTGCATGCAATTATTTTCATCTTTGCACTTCAAATGATTTTAATGGGACCCTGCGATTTATTGCAATTAATAGGACCACCTAAGTGGGCGAAATAGGAAGATGAAATGAATACTTACTGTGAGTTTTCAATTTCAGTATGTTATGAGAAAAAGCAATATTTTTATTGCAATATCAAAATAAAAACATTTTTTTAATGTGATAAAAGTTAACAAAAGACTTAGCAACTCAATTTTGTGAGCTGAAGATAATTTTGGTTGAAAACACAGATTGACCCAACTGAAACTGAAATGATGGGATGATAATTAAATTAATTTAAAAACTAAAAATATGTGAGATCCACAGCTTTTAATTGTGCTTCTTAAAATCTCAATAAAGCCTTTTGACTATAAATAGGGTATATTGTTTAGAGGCAACACTAAATAATGCAACCTGCAACTTAAAGAGGGAATTTCTCACCCCACATACCATGAGCACAAATTGCTGAGTCCTTTGATGGTGAGCATCTATAGAAAAGTAACACCTACACAAACTCAGTAAGAAAAGCAGCCTCCCACCCGATAAAGAGAGAACAATTCGTGTTGTTGCGGACTCTCCCACGGCTTGTCTTTAGATCTTAGTCGGTGCTAGAGCAGGTTGGTGTCCATTCACTCTTCTTTGACGGAGCTCATCTGAATATTGTGGGTGGAACTTGACAGGTTGCTTTATGCTGCCTTGTCATATGCCTGACCAGCGTTCCAGGCGGCTATGCGTAGCATTCCGCTCCCATTGCGGTTTTCTCTTTCCCATCTCGGCCTGCTCTCCTTTCTCATGTTGAAATAATGCTCGTGACCTCCTTTGTGTATCAGCGCAGAGGTTTTTGTGTTGACTCACATGGTATGGTGATTCACAACACAAAAATACCAAATTGTTCATTTTACTGAATTACAAAGACTTTTTTGTTAATTATTTTCCAAGTAGCGTAACATTTGCACATAGCATTACACAAGTGACATCGTTATTAACAGTCATATAAGGAGCACAGCTGAAAGATGAGCATATTTGTCGCGTCCTAGACCGCCATAGTCAAGGTACCTTTTATGAAAACTGAAAAATGGCTTATTAAGAGAGAGCAAAAAGAAAAACAACAAGAGGGACAGAGAAGGGCAGGAACGAGGGACAAAAGGTCATTTGATATATCCTCATGTGCAGGAGTCGTTTGACCCTGGGTGACCCCGAGTACATGCAGGAGTGAATGCTCCTGAATTCAGCGGCTGCTTGCCGTGGGCGGCCAGCACACTGAGTCCCATCATTCCCGCCAGGGTCTGCCAGAGCCTGGCAGCCAATGGGCACTGGGCTGGCCCAGTCCGCTACGCCAGGCCGCGCCACTTCTGCACAGTTTGCAAACATTTTTGCATCTGTGGGTGTGCAACAAAAGACAAGAGCATCTCAAGAAGCTTCCTTCTTTCCTCTGTGGGGGAGGATGCAAGAATCCCTGAAAATGCACAACATTCTGGTGCAACAATTAACGGCAAAAGATCGTCACTGTTCTGGGCAGACTTGAGCGCTTTTGTGTCTTGCCCGGCAGCTCTCTTCCAGTAGTCATACAGCCACAATTCTCCGTTGAGAACAAACGATGCTGTGGGCCTTACAATGGAGTTTATAATTATAGCAGCTGTAAAATGTGAAGGGGTCGGTTCATGGCCCGTGGCGATGACTGATAACAGCATCTTGATCCCTTGTCCAATAGGGCGGATTTATTTGGCATTCATTATGCACCTGCATAACCCACTGCTGGCTCACATTGTAGATGGCCAATCTTGTTGCAGCTCATAAAGCAAGAACTATTTACATATAAAACTCAAATTCTTGCTCAACTCAGTGCTGTCCTGACCATTTGAGGGTTATCTATGGCTGGTGCCCTGCATGATGCCCCGCAATTAATGCAGGCTTTAAAAAACGGTCCTGGGTTCATTACCGACCTCCTCATTATGGAGGTTCAGGTACTGAGACAACATTTAGAGGACTTCCCCCATTAACAATGGCTGACACGTGGCCCTAATCGGCCTGGCCAGAGCCGCTCTGTCACACGCCTGTCACATTACCGTTTATTCACACACGCCTTGCCTGGGCTGAAAAATGCCTCTTTGGTTCTAAACGTCTCTGGGAGAGGATGTAAATGCGACATGTCAGTGGCTCAGCCTTGCTATTGAGCGGCAAGGGTGATTTGCGGAGCCGCTCTCCAGTCGATATCCACCGAGGTGTCATTATGACGACGCGGTGAACACGGCCTCTTAACTAATCGCCTGGCCGAGTGACAGAGGCGATAAAAAAATGCAGCTCAGGGCAGCGTAGGCTGGAGGAGACCCCAGACAGGGAAAGGATGGAGATGATGGTAAATCACTGGCCAAATAGCTCAGCAGTAGAAGGCAAATCTTTCAGTACTGTAGGATGGGTAGCTGGGTGATATGCCAACTTTACAAACACAATAGACACATGTGGTCATTGGGTCATATCTTTTCTATGCCAATCCAGTGTGGCCAAACCAGAATTAATCAAACTGTCCATATTCTCAAATGTATATAGTATATGTACTCTGTTGGACTTTTCCCTTGTTCAATTCAAAACGCCTACACCAAGAGCAAAGCAAGACACCAAGCAGGCTGGTTTTTGGCTCTGTTTGGAATTTGATATCATCTGAGCAACACCAACCCACAAGCGCAGAGCCGATGCCGTGTCAACAGATGGCTCCATTTGTAACATGGTTAAAAATCGTTATGACGCCATGATGTCCTGAGTTGTATTAAGAATCATGAAGTGTTCACCAGTGATGGCTGTTGATGATGACAGCAACACCCCTACAAAAATAACCAGGGCTTGCATGGGTGGCGACAAAAATACGTGACTGAACGATATCAAACAGGATGGCTGGTGATATTTGGGCTGAAATAAAACTCTGAGGTTTCCTGTGTTCTAAACGTGTTCAGGCTTCCATTGATGGGTTAGTTAACAGTATACTCACAGAGGGGAAAATTATGCTACAGGAACTGGTATCTGATGAACTACAGCACTGTAAAATTTCCCCAAAGATTAACCTGTTTAGATAATATCCACATAACAATACTTCAGAGACATGCTTGTTCTTAAAAGATATCATAAATCAGGATCTTTTATCAAAGAAAATTTTTATAGTAGGTCAGATGCAAGGCACCATAGGCTCCTTTGAACTAAACCCTACAATTCTCACTTTATTTCCTTTACGTTTCTGGCCAGGCAATGTTGGGCATAAATTTAACCATCAATTTTATTGTCCCAGTTCCATGTCTTTAATGTTGCTTAAAAGTGAGCATGAAAGTGAAATCTGCCACTGACGGAACACAGAAGTGACATTCATACGGTTGGAGCTGAGGTCATACATCAAACTTTTCAGAGCATGACTGATCCAGGGTCAGCTTTTGTCTTTTACATCTTAAAGAACAGGATTGTGTGATGAGTGGAAAGCTGACCCCTCATCAGAGTGAAGATGTTTAGAAGTGTGCGTTGGACGCCTTTGAGAAAAGGCCGGCGTTGAGTTTATGAAAAAGGAGTTTATTGGTATTTGCATAAAATGTACACAGGGGGTCCAGAATTTGTAATGCACACGTGAAATACACGTTATAAATCTTCATCCAGGAGCTATTTTTTTTCCTCCCATTTTCTCCTATTTTTAGTTATGGTAAACCTCATATAGCAGAAGATGGTAAATGTTGCATGTTGATTTCAGCACAGTGATGTTATGGAGAATAATATTTTTAAGAGCTATAATACTGATATTATGCAAAGACCCCCATAATCCATTTTTCCTCTGCCATAAAAAAATAAGCTTATTAGGCTATAATTGTGGCTAAAACAGACGTTGTTCCTCTACATTTGAGTCACTGCTGTATGTACATGAATAAGTGGTTCGGATTAATAAACAGAATCAGAAGCACAGGCCGAGCTGCTCAAAGGATTACACTGATTTCCTAACACACACACATGCCTGTGAGCTGTACAAAAGGATACACCAACCTTCCAATAAAGAAGAAAGCCTCAAACAAAGACAGATAAGCTATACCAAACATAATATTACCCCAACTTGCTTATTCATCCAACTTGTTGTTGCTAAGCATGTGGTTATCTACCCCACATTTGATGTCGCCTACATCCAAGTGCACTGAGTTTCAAGGAGTACGAGTCAGCATCTCCTAACTGTATCCAAACTTAAACCATTATAAAGGAAACCACAAGACAGAGTGCAAAAGGGCAACTTCAACCACGACCCAAGGTGTGCCATAACTTTCTAGAGGTGTGAGTGGCAGGGCAGAGAGCAAATGGAGTGCACTGCCCCCTAGTGTGAAACATCAGGGGTCTGCATTACTACCCTTACAGTGTTAAGGTCTGTGTGGATTTAAACCTGTCATTCCATGTGCTATAAGGTAGTAATATATACATATGTGTTTCCTTTATAGGAAAATGCACCACAATGTTGAAGTACTGTATGTCTACAGCGGTGAATGACTTTGTTTATTGGTGTGCAGTAATACTGTCATACCCTGCAGTAATACCCTGTAGATGTTAATTCAGCACTGGGGATTTCTCTGTACTGTAAAGAAGAAGAAAAAAAACAAAATAATAAATTCAACAGGATTTTTTTTTCTCACTCCTCTTTTCCTCTGCGGTCTTTATTCATTCTATCCATTGACCGAATATTTTAGATTTTGCTCTGACTGTGAATTTACCCGTTGTAAGATATCTAAGCAACTTTCACAATGCAGGCAAGTCGATACAAGTTTGTGGACGAGACCATTTAACACTTGCTATTATAAGATGCTTAGCGCATTTAGCACATATAAGATCATTTAGAACATGCTCTTTATCCCTTTAATTATAGTGCGATGATTTAAAATAAATATAGTGCTCCCGATTGCATGTGTATTATCTGAAAGAACCGTTCAATGGCCGCACCAGACTTTATTTGCTCGAAGGCGGATTGTCTTTTTTATTTATTTATTTTATTATTATTTTATTTTTTTTGAATTAATGACCATAGGCCGTTCAAAACAGAGATACTCAGTGCGATATTGACTGATCCTGCTTGTAGTTGAGTTTCTTGTTAGGCCTGGGTTGGTTTGGACCAAACAATTTTTTTTAGACTGGGATGAAATAAATCATGTAAAAAAGAACAATGCGTTATGAGGCGTTATTAGACCTGTATGAGGCGCTTTGCATGGACGACTCTGTGGGTCATGTACAAAAACCAAAACTTGGGATTTGTGAACGGGTGTGGTAGGAGGGTATAAGAGGAGGCGATAACTTGAGTTTACTTGGGCTTTTTTTTCTTTGTTTTTTTTTTCGTTTTTTTTTTCTCTCCTCTATTTATTGACTGGTTGTGTTTGGCTTTGAATTTATTCAATAATATAATATTGTTCGGATGTTTGCGTAACCTCGACCTAAATAGGATTAGTTTCATCACGGGGCACATCTACAGTATCTAGCCTAAAAAAAAGGGAAATTCAGTATAGCACACCTCACAGTGCACCACAATTAAATTGTGTAGTAAATGCAGTAAATTCGGTATGCACATCTAATATTTATCCGTTCTCCTGCGTAAAAAGCTTCAAATGATTGCACTTATATAAACACTGTATGTGTTAATGAGGTCTTCATTCAAAAACTAGAGTAGCATGCAATACCGTGTTGTCTAATAGTGTCACTGAAGGGCAGGAACGTACATCACTGTACATGGTGGATATGTCTGGCTGCTTTATTCGTTCATATGTGTCATGTTTTCTGCGCTGGTCTTGTCATTGGCTTAAATTCCTCCTCCTCCTCCTCCTCCTCCTCCACGGGGCTTTCTAAACCCACGGGGGGAAAATTTCACCCCAAACATAGTGTTTGTCTGCTCGCCTCGCATCTCACAAACCTCACAACAACGGAACATTTATCTTTAACCTGTATTTAGACCAGTGGTCATTTGTTGGTCTACTTTGGAAAATTGTGGTCTCTGTAGTTTTTTGGAACAAGCCGTGAGATGCGATTTTAAAATAAATAAATGAAATGAAATAAATGAAATAAATAAAAGGAAAAGAAGCAAATGTTTGCTGTATGGTTTTGTTACCTCATGCTTCATAACGCAGGTATAGGGATTTATTTGGAATACCTTTCAAACCGATCATAATTTGCCATAACAAACCACTAGAGGGCAATCAGCTAAAGGTATACAGGCAATAATACAATCATAATAATAATAATAATAATAATAATAATAATAATAATAGTAGTAGTAATAATAATAATAATAATAGTAATAATAATAATAACAATAATAATAATAGTAATAATAATAATAACAATAATAGTAATAATAATAATAATAATAGTAATAATAATAATAATAATAATAATAATAATACACAGTCTACCTGCGTGGTTGTTGAAAGCACATTTAGTAAATGAACTGACTGAGACTGAAGTGGACTGAAATCACCTTTTGTGACGTCACAGCAATGTGAGAAACCGCCCAATACAATCTGGATAAACTCCGCCCACAGCTGACGTCATTTAGCCGCTCTAATTCCTCTCTAATTTAGGCCTAGACGTGGCGCCGGAACATTAAAAGTGGGGGAGCATTGGGGTGTTACCCGGGGTTTGGGTTAGACCATACAAATGTTTGCTCACTGCTACTCAAATCTTCTTCAATCAACAGCAATTAAAACATGGAAATGTCTGCATGAATTATGGAGCTATTTTGCGGAAAGGCAGCTCAAACAGACTACATTAGAAATAACAACATTGCATTCTGTTGTGTTTTTGATTGAAATGAAAGCAGGCTTAAATACAGTGGCTCCTTTCTAAAACATTGCAGTTGTATTGAACAAATCCAGAACTAACAGTTCTCACAAAAGCCCAGACTTCATGGCCGAGTGTAGTGCATTTAGGTGACTCAGCTCATACGCGTTAATGCTTCATACAGAACGGCTGAAACGGCGGACGGTA
>JAOUQW010000049.1:16277958-16289386 GCA_028565825.1 Olivaichthys viedmensis
AAATCACTGAGATCACATTTTTTCCCCATTCTGATGGTTGATGTGAACATTACCTGAAGCTGCTGGTCCGTATCTGCCTGATTTTATGCATTGCGCTGCAGCCACAGGATTCTCTGATTAGATAATTGCATGAATGAGAAGGTGTACATGTTCCTAAAAAAATGCTCGGTGAGTGTATATTATTGATTGTCTTCACATTATAACACATCTGCATCTCAGGAAACAAGTTTATGTGTCTGCGAAGTGAAATATGTCTGTATTTGATTTATCACCTCTGGTGCTGTCATATGAAACATGGGAAGAAACACTATTGGGATGATAGTGTATTATATCATAGTCTTTGTTGTTGTAAGAACTTGTGAAATGAATGAAATGGTGCCTTCACTGTGGTATTCTAGTCCATTGTTGTCATAGCAATTTCAGTTCTGTTATTGTTGTGACATTTGCTACTTCTGATTAAAATATATCACTGAATCTCTTGCCAGAAACACAAAGTGTAAAGAAAAAAATGTATTGTGAAGAGTCGATTTTGTCCACATCTATTGTAGGATATACTGTATATTATAGGAGATCCTTTGTTTGTATATAACCAACACAGCAAGGCTGTGTCAGACTCACTGTTCTTTTTGTCCTTTGAGAAATGACTCAACCTAGTAGTGTTATACTGTTTTGTTTCTCCTTTTCCTTTTGACCTAATCTCTAACAAGATCAGGTTGCTTATGTTCAGTTCTATTGCTGCTTAATTTTAAATGCTGTCAAAGAGCTTTCCTAAAAATGCTTTCAAGAGGGAACTTGGATGCAAGACAGACCAGTCAACCAGTCAGTTAAATGTTTTAGGATGAAGTGAGATACAGTAATATATACAGTCAAGAAAAGTTGTAAATGTACTTTCCTGTGCCAAGTTTTTGACAAACACATATTAGCAGGTATCATTGCCAAGTAAATAGAGGCCAGAGGGGTGTCCACCGAAGCACTGCCTACACTCTCAGAAAAAAAGGTATGAAACTACCTTTTCTTGTCACTGGGGTGGTACCCTTAAGGGAACATCTTTTGTACCTTTAGTATGTATCTTTTACCTGAAATGTGAATATAATTAAAGGTACATAATTAGACATCAAGGACCACTGTTGTACCTTTAATTCACTTCTAAACTTTAAAGGTACACTACACGCACCTTCCCAGGTAAAAGATACACACTAAAGGTACGAAAGACGTTCCCTTAAGGGTACCACGCCAGTGACAAGAAAACGTATAGTTTAGTACCTTTTTTTCTGAGAGTGTATAGTCTATACATTGATGTCCTTTGTCCTTTCAACCCTGTTCCTCATTGTAAACATTTTACCCAGGATTCAACCCTGTTATTCAGTCTTTTTTTAAAATTAAAATAGTCTTAAAACATTTTATTTGCTAAGTTATGTTCCCAATATTAATACCTAGAATTAATTATATTCATTAATAAATATTGTTTATTTGTATTTAGGCCAAAAAAGAAAGTATTTAGAGTAATATACAAAACAAGTTACGAAACAGGGGAGAAAAAAAGTTTTATTTGGAACGTTCAGTTAGGATTTCATAATGTAAAATATGTCTTGCTGAAAAAATAATGAATTCAAACAGGATTTGAAATGCTGTTCAGGCCTGTCTCTAAAAACACCTCACGAACTACATGGTTTGAAAGCCTGAGGTGGAAAAATTATGTTTTGTGAAGGTTAAGCTTATTGATACATTGCCGGAAAACTAAAAAAGAATGTGTTGATTCTTGAACAGTTTCAAGTCCTTTATAAACTCAATTTGTGTGAAAATGACAACTTGCAATATAGTGCCAAATGATACACGTAACCATGAGGAACACAGGTTATTAATCACCTCAACAGGTAACAGCACAGCAACAGAAAACACACCTAGGTAGACATACAGAAGCACACACACTCAGAGAGAAATCGAACATTTGCCCTGTAGCACTTTTTATTTTCCCACTGCTCATATCAGAGTTTATCAAAGACAGTGGGAACAAACTTCATTCATTTGGTCATTTACCACCAAAACAAGTGCCACCTTACTGTCTCCTTTTGTTCCACTCACACCTGCTACTCCTCAGTAATGGACCGAATGAACAGGACACGTGGGGCACCCATAGGCCTTTGTAAGCAGTAGATAAGCTTGCAGGCTTTGTTTATCAAGGTTATTCACGGTGAATGTCCCATTAGCCTGACCGTCCCCTCAGCAGTGCTTATCATGTAGAGCCTAGAGCTTGCTTCTAATACAGCATGAAGTCGTTGCATGCCTACTGATAACATTGGCGATCGCAATTTCAGAATTTCTCGAAGGTCGACTTGCCCTTTGTCTGAAACTGCATATAACTACACTAAATGATTCTGAGGACAGACCAATAAACTCAATATCAGTTTAATGCAAACCAAGATTTAAATTGTAGGATCCGAAGGCAAATCAAACAGTAACGGGGATCTTGAGAGTTGGAGTTTATCAGAAGAACTGACCTCTCATCAGCACCTGCATGTCAAACACAAAGATGAATTCACCAGTTGACCTTGAAACTGTCGGCTCAAGCACTGTGTTGAGCTTAGATCAGTGTTCCCCAATCCCCACCCCTATTTACGTGTTAAAGTTTCAATAAGAAACTGCTGAAGTTGGCAGGTTGGATTATAATACTGCAACATTGGACACCTTGAAATAACAACATTAAGACTGCAACTAAAACATGATTTACTTTGCCCTGCATATAACTTACATTAATGTTTTCATAGTGACATCTAGTGGTCACTTCAGAGCAATAAAAAACACAAATAAAAATCTAGATGTTCAGTGAAACAGTGAGACACAATGTTGTATGCCATTTTGTGCTCTATTTTTGAAATCATCACTAATCTTTTTGCTATTACAGGAGTAAGTATTCAGATTAAATACAGCAGTGCAGAATAATGTACCATGGCAGCTAGTGAGAGCGTTACTACTGTGTGGGATTCATTGAGCAAGATCATTAGGACAAATATAGTAGCTGTTGTTAGCGAATGATGTTAATATGCACCCTGAAATTTTATCTGATAACTTTTTCAGAAGTTACTAAACAATATAGGTACTGTGTATTGCATTACCTGATTTTCATTTGATAAATCGCTGTAGTCATTTAAGCCTTTTAAGTCATGCAGTAGTCATGGGGCTTTGTTTTATCAACAACAAAAATGATAAAGTCATACATAATTCATACATACCTATTATTGTTTTGGTAATTTGAACTCGACAGATTGCTCAGCTGTTTTAAAGCTTTTTGCCTAGAAGGAAGGCACTGACTGTTCCTATAAAGAGTAATCATTCTTGTATAAGTGCCCAGGGAATTACTGTGCCCTGAACACTATAAATATAAATACCAAATCCTGAAACACCCAAACATGCCACTAAATGCACTGGAAGTAGCCCAAAACATAATGAAAGGTTGTGGATGTTTTTCATAAAGACCTTTTGGTAAGTGGATTGTCTAACTCAGTCAAATGGCATTAAATAAGAGACACACCCATTTGCATATGCCAGAGCAATGAAGCGCTCAGTGATGGGATACACAGTGTTGTCGGCATGACCTGCCAACACAGCTTCAATCCCTTCTAATTATATGAATAGTGAAAATAAATGATTTATACCACCTCACCCTAGGCAGCTGGAAACGCGGGAACATGAGTCATAACCTGTTCAGTCACAGTTTCATATCCTGATGCAGTATTATTCACCTGGTCTTTAAAATGACAAATGTGAAAGACGACATGAAAGAATCAATCCGTAGGTCAACACGCACATCAGATGTTAACTACTATATTCAAAAGAAACGCCAAATTCAATTATCTCAGTGTCAATAAGAAAACATATAAAATAATCCAGTACACATTAATGGGTTTTGTTGGTGTAAAAGTGTGACATTCCTGTGGCAGGGTGCTGTGAAAAGGACTGTACTTTGTGGTTTGTTTAAATGCTGTGGGAACCTAATGGAGTCCATACAATCTACCCACAGCCCGCCTAACAAACCTGGTCCTAGAAATATTCCTACACCACCCTCAAACCCACAGCCATGAGCCTCCAGGGTCTAATAAATCATGTATTTAGAGAGCGAAAGGTTTTAGTGTTTCATGAAATCTGTGTTAAGTTTTCTGTTTGGATAGTGTGTTTAAAGTGGTATTGGAGCGAGCCACCAGTGCACTTGGTGGAAAAGAAATCTTCACATTTTGGACACTTGGAAAGCTGGGAGTTTGGATTGTGTTCTAAAAGCCTCCCGCTCATCATCAGCCATCTTAATTAGGTTATTACAAGTAATAGACGAGGCAGACTCCAATAGTTGAGCAGTTAAGGGTTTTGCTTAAGGACCCAACAGTGGCTCTCTGGCAGTCCTGGGGTTTGAACTGATAACCTTCCGGTCACTGCGCCACTACCATCCTATAGGCTTCAGTTATGACTTGTGATCATATCCATGAAAGCAATTAACAGTGATGTGAGGCTTTTGAGTGAAGCAGAGTGCAAAACGAGGGGGTGATGCACGGGACTAAAGAGTGCCATTTATTCCAACACCCATTCAGAATTGTGGAGTAAGCAAAGACAGAAAGGCTCAGATGGTGCTGCGGCTCCCTCTGATGTTCTGCCAGGCCAATATGAAAGAGCACACACTAACAAACGCTCTCATTAATTCATGACATTTCCAGCAAGCCTCGCTCAATGCCATTTCTGTTATGTTCGACTGTAGACAAGGACCTTCCTCCCCTCTCATCCTGCTCTATTTTACCGTCAACTGTTGAAATCATTTTTAAAAAAGAAAAGAAAAAAAGGCTGAGGACGTGACACCATGGCCACTCTATTGCAGGCTTTTAGAAATCCAAATCTTTGAAAGTCACCCTCTTTAAGAGGTACGGAACCTTGAGAAAGGGGACGGCAGTGTACCTTAACGTCTGCCGAACTCTCTGTGCCTCTCTCTACTCCACAATCAAAGGGAGGCGTGATAAAGGCTAGCATTGTGATGTACAGTGTGGGAAAACACTTCATGCCCGGTAGCGGCTGAATGAGCAGCTTGTAAAAGAGCCGGGCCGTGACTCACTTTTTTCCCCCCCGCTTCCGCTCGCTGCCTCAGTTCACACAGCCGGTTTCTCCTGTACATACTGTATATACAAGTGGGTGTATAGCAGAAAACCAATCAATCCACTTGGACACCAACTAAGCTATTTACTTTGAAAATATTTGACTAAAACAACAGAGCTATGCTAATATGTGGAATGCTGTCTGTTCCATTTCCAGCACGCAACAAATCACAATACACACCAACACAAGACAAATAATAGTCCATGCTTGAAACATCTGTCCAATAGAGCCTGACCTAATTATCAGGAGAGTTCTCCAAAACAAACTCAATAATCAAAGTGAAGCCCATGAACAGGGTCACCTGAAAATCCGTCAAAATGATGGTAAATCATTTCCCTCGTTCCCGCAGTCCCTAATAAAGAACAAGGATTTTTTTTTTTGGGCCAAACAGACGCCCGGATGAAAGGCAAGGTAATAACAAAGAATAAGTGTCTTTGGCTGCCTGACTTTTTTTCCATTAAGTCAAGGGAGTGAACGGAGAACGCTTTCCAGACCACATGCGTCAGATCCAAGAGCCAAAGCCCAAGCCCTTAAGGAGAATTACTCAAATAACAGTAATTGTGCGTTGTTGTTTTTTTGTTTTTTTTCCCCAATCTGAGTCCACATATGAGCATTTTATTCAAATTGTTCCTTACGTTTACCTGTAATAATGCTGTCAATAGCAAGTGTATAGTGCATGTTTTACTGCAGACTGCTGCCTGCTGTGTTTAATATCCTACTGCAACATTCATGCTGGCACAGTGGAACAACATAACTCATGAATCTTTCACGTATTAAATGGTATACTGGATATATAATACTTAAAATGATTTTGATACCTTTATGACATCAAGAAAAGTTTGCGTAATTCAGTGTTGCGTTTTAGACAAAATATGACAGCAGACAGGCAAACCAGGCAGACCAGTCAGTGCAGTGTGTGTGTGTGTGTGTGTGTGTGTGTGTGTGTGAACAGGATATAATCCTCTTTATGACCAGTGACTCTAATTTCACAATGTTCTCCGATGGGACGTCCCGGATTGACAAAAACCTGCATTTAGAGGGTTTTGGGGTAAATATTTCAAAGCAGAGTGGGGTGTGACATTTATGCTTCGAGAATACCCCAATCCATTCCGACACATTTCCCAGTCTCGAGTTTCCTACAGTCCATTCCAGTACTGTCCTACAGTGGCTTTGTTTCAGTGCTTCAGATTATGAGAAGCCCCCCTTCCTCCACCCAGCGGGCCTTTGGGAGTCCTCATGATTGGTTCCATATGTCAGTCCACATTACTGCATGGAAAATTTTACAACAACAGTACATTTTTCTTCTACAGATCGTCAAATACACTTTATAAGCATTGTGCAGCTTGTAAGGGGGAAACATTGTTTTTATCAAGTACGATCAGTGAGCCACAGCCTGTGAACCTGTATTAGAACCAGCTTTCATTCCCATGTTACATTGCCGTGTTTGACTTTTAAATGTCACTCACACCCCATTTGTAGTTTCATATCATTTCTGAAGTGGAACCAGATGGGGAAATGTTGTCCTGAAGACAGTTCGATAGCTCTATTTAACGTTTATCATCTAGTCTATTAGCTTTCTAAGCCTCGAGGTTACAGATATGAGTTTGCTTATTATAGGATTGATATGAACAAAGAAAATGTATATAAGCCTACATGCTGTATATAGGCTTATAAACAAAGTGTGTGTATGTACATGCATATGTGTGTGCGTGTATGGACTTGTAGTCAAAAAGAGCTGTTTGCTCCAGTCAGATTTAATTCAAGGGTAAGTTTACAACAGATTTATTGCCAACACCTTAAGTCAACACAGATGATTTAATTATTGAAATAAAACTGTTTTTCAGTTTAGCAGGTAATCGAACTCAAGCCGACCCTCCCACATATCACCGTTCCAATCTCAAGACTCGAACACAAACCCTGAGAAAGAAGGAGAGGGACACAGTATAGTATAAAAAAGCACACACTGATATTTTCAGTTTTTTTCCTCGATGAGTCAACTGTAAAAAGGATTAGGTACAGAGTGTGGGACGCTGAACCTGCATCCAAACAGAAGTCCAATTACTGGGCTGAAAATGGAGCAACAGTGGAATGCTTACAGAGGAAGCATAAACAAGCTGAAGCACTTTTACTTCAGAGGAAATTCTTCAGAAAAAATACACAAGTGGTGATTAAGTTACTCCTTTAAGAAAGGACTTGATTTACAGTAAATAAGAATTTGTTTCAACAGTAAACAAAGGTTCCATTTGAATAATATTGATGGCATATACGTTAGCGTTCAAATGTTTGTAATAACTTGTCATATTTTATGAACAGTCATTATTCTATTCACTAAACTCTTCTACGATGTAGTAGATCTAATATACCTAATATTAAACCACACACCAGAAGGTGTTTTTAGAGGTTTTGTTTGGTGTTTAAAGTATTTTGGGGGAAAAAGTCATTTAAAAAACTTAAATGATAAAAATGTAATGATAAAGGAGAAATGACTCTACATAGATAATTCCAGTTTATTATTAAAGTCTCCACTTCAAGATTTTGATCACCGCTTTCCAAAAAAAAAGAGGTATTCTGGGTATTAATGTTTATATTAACATCACTCTCCATGCTATAAAACTATTCATGGTCATTTTGGAGTCATCATTCTGGACACAATAATGTTTTACAGCTTTCTACAAATTATTTAAAACCTAAAGTGCATAAACACTCAAATCATATTACAATCATTTTATCGATGGATCTTAAACTAAATGTAGTTTATATCACTGAAAACACTGATTCCAAACACTTGAACACTAGTGTAGCTCTGACAGTCAATTTCCTGATCTAAAACTCAATAACTTAAAAACAAGAATAAATAATGTCGACTTAAATGACAACATTGAGAAAGCTAGGGAAATTGCTGATAGGAAATGTTTCGAATCTACATTTTAAAGTTCAGGAATAGAAAGCACTAATGTATACACTGATGTATAATGCATTCCCAAGCTAATATGCAGCCTGACGATATAAAGTAATAGGGAGGTGGGGTTTAAAAAAAAAACATTTTTAATAAGGTTAACAACAGCATTCCATCCCAGTCACTACTGTTTATCATTGCAGCGGGTGTCTGGATGATGTGAAGTAAACTAACGTTAAATGTTGAAAAGTTATTGCGAACTGTAACCTAGTGTATGTTGGTTTTTAACCTTACTTTACAAACAAGTTCTTTTAGTAGCTTTATCACAGATCCTACTGTTCTCATACATTTGTTTTTCATGTTTTACGCATTCCATCATTCCAGCCTCGTTTGGACAGAATGTCAAGTGCTGGTGGCGCAGGGTTTCATCTGTCAGTCACAATGTGTCGGTCGAGTGCCAAGCAGATCCTCAGGGTTCCATGCTGGAGTGTGGACTGTGTCACCTGCACGTGCTTTCCTCTGAAACAACAGTGCGCGCCTCGCGGAATCAGTGCAGCCGCACGGAGGCGAGCTTCAGCGTGTTTATCGGTGTGCGTGAAATGCGGAATGCAATCTGCACCTTGCTCTGTCCAGGATACACAACAGATCACACACTTGCGACCTGTACGATACAGGAAGGCTGTGAGTATTGACACCGCTGTATTAAGTTTATCGCACTACAATAGTGTAGAGTAGCTAGGGTCTGCGCAACATATTGTTTGCTAAGCGTTATTGCGATATAGATTAGCCTTTGTACCAGTATTGTTATCGTTATTATATTGGGTTTTGCGATACTAATATTGCAAGAGGTTGCAATATGCAAACAACCTCACTAAACAATCATAATATTGTTGAACTGTTTGCTGTGTGCATTCCGACTAGACAAGCGTCAATGTTAAATTGTATTAAATTACGTGCACATCAGAAATGGCTAGGAAATTGGTGATGGTGTTCAGTAGGAATGCACCACAAATCCTTTTTAACCCATTTAATCTTTGTTTTTCCCAGCCATTTGAATACATGAATTTGGCTGCTTGGACCGTCCCACAGCACAAACTGTATGGCTTTTCAAAAATTGTTCTAAAAAAGTTTGGGAAACTAAAGAGTTAAAAGAGTCAAAAGTTGCATCAGTTGATGAATTAGACCCAATTTCAGTTTTTTTTTATTGTTTCTAGCTAGAGACCATGCGGAAAAAATAGGACTCAAGCGAAAAAACACACTTGGTGTAAAAGGCCACATTGATAAACATGGGAGCGTATTGGAAGCGCTTCTGCTGTAAAATGGGCTTCAGAAATCGCATATCAGAGCACTTTAAATTATCGGACGATAAGAAAATGCTCGGTGCAAAATTTGCGGTAAAAGGTTGGTATAATTATGCTACTTGGGTTTCAAATCTTCTAGTACTAAAGAAATTTAGATTTAAAAAAATACTCCAGGCACATCTAGTTACTTTAGGGATTTTGTTGTTTCAGCAACTTTATCATATTTTTGAATGATTGATGTAAAGCTTTACAATAAATCTTACCCAGATCTTTTTTTTTTTTTTTACAGTTTTGTACCATAGTTATACCATAAAATATCCACAAATAGTGTAACAGGCACTGTGTGGTATGTAGCTAGACACACAGAAGAAATCAAATCAGGTAGACTTTTATCAGTATTACAAAAACAAAGTACTGTAATAAAGTTATGTAAAAAGACTTTGAATAGATTGGTACATTAAGGCTCAAGCACAAAGGAGCATATTAGAGCATATGGCTTATAGAGAAAGATGAAGAATATAAAATAGCATTACAAAAACCCATTAGGAGAGTGTGTATTCTTTTCTGCTTTTCCTGAACACGTGATTCTGTGGAGACATTGTACTGGGGTACTTTACATGAATTCAGAGGCAGTGTAACAGTTGTGTATCTGGAGCACTGAGAATGCAGGGTACACGTATGCTGTGATGGGCCTACATTTTGCACACCAACCTACAAGACTTCCTGTTTGACTATGTTGTATGCACCCTTGCGGTGTTATGTACATTTTATGTGATGTTTTTTATTTATTTATTTTTTTTACTTTTAACTATTCCCACCTTTCCTATCTCTTCTGTTTTTTCTAGATCCTCCTCCCACTTGCTTAATTCCAGTTCAAGATGCAAGGAGAAATATCCATTGTCACTGGACAGGGTCACTTAACCCCTTGATCCCAACCAACTTCATCCTACACTGGAAACAGGATGTTAAAAATGGGTAAAGCTCTTCATACTGTCAGACTATCATGCTATTACTTTTTATGCCTATGTTTAATATTATAAAGGCATTACAAGCAAACAGACATATAGAAAAACCCGGGCAAAACAAAAATCCTAAATATAAAATATGGTTAAAAATAAATAAATAAATAAAAACCCATTAACCCCTTAAACTCCCTGGACCCATTGATAGGTACAGACTTACACTCTTCACTCTCTTAACTACATACCTTTCCTGTTAGTTTCACTGTAGCTACTGAATAATCTATAGTAGGCACTGAATAATATGCTATAAGACGAATAACTAAATGATAACCCAAAAGTTTAAGGGGAAAATGCTGATATTAAAGGGGAAAATTAAGTTCTATGCAAAAATAATGCAAGGGAAAAGAATACAATGAGATATTCCAAAACTTAGAAATGGATGCATGCATTGTATTGTTACGAGCTGGTCTAGGTCATAACATACAAAATTAATAATGGATAGCGAGACCAGAATTATGTTTCTTTTCTAAGTAGGGGCGATTGGCTTCAGAAGCCAACCAGGCCGAAATAGTAAACAAAACCCAAAACCAAATACTAAGGCTAGCTATGAATGCTAACTAGCTTATGCAAAAACAAAAGGAAACAGAGAGACACTAGCTTTCTTAATCCCCTATCTAATCAATAAACAGGAGAAAAGGGTTTCAGTAGAAATGCCATTTGACTTGGACTTTCCCACTACTTTACAATGTAGCTATTTACAAATGTATGCAGGCTATACACAAGCTATATACAGAATTTACACCCACATGGACAAAGTATACAGCATACTGACATACACAGAAATACAACAACGGTTATTCCAGTATATTCCCTGTAGACAAAAACTGCAGTCTGAAGAACACCCATGTGTAACCACTAATAATTAACCCATTTTAAACTGAGTTATAAAATCATATTTAAAATAAGTAATGGGATGAATTGGACATATTCTGTCACATAAACATCTGGCCTACCCAAATGCTTTTCCTATATTGTGAGTAGCGATCAGGTTGTCACATATCATTTCCCCAGTCAATATTGTTTACAGACATTTTACAGACTACCCCATTTAATAACGTTCTGTTGTCCTGTTTAGCGTG
>JAOUQW010000049.1:16289486-16314486 GCA_028565825.1 Olivaichthys viedmensis
AGAAAAATCTAATCTGTTTGTACATTGTTGGGGAATTTGCTGCATTAAAGAGAAGACCTGGTGTCAGAGACTGGAGATTATTATTATTATTTTGCCTGAATCAAGTGGTGCAGAATGGCTCTGCCCTTGCACAATAACTTACAATTATTCTCTAATACACTGAGCCATCTTAGGGCGTTTGGCACCCAATCAAACACTTCTTGTATTTTACATAACACCTTCTATACCCTGCTCCTCAGTACAGGAAATACAACACACTCTTACACCATTCTGCCACTTCCGGGCATAACGGCTATATTTACACACATTGTGTTGAAGCGAGTGGAGACTCCTTTCTGTAAGGCCCATGCTGCTGTTCCTTTCTGTTTATAACTTCACCTCCTTTACAGGACTTTCGTTTCCTCTCTGGGCCGCTTTGCTTCCTCTACCAGAAAGCCATTTGGTATTATCCTGGGTTCAGATGTGCAGATAGCCTTGCGGCAGTGTGGATTCACACACCACATTCTCCTCTGCTTATGCTAGGTTCAGGTTGGTGTCTGGAGCTCAGGCAATGAGCTCATGAAGGATGAGGTCATGTCCCAGGGGACAGACCCCACCGTCTCTGAGCCAATAGTCCAGCTCCATAAACACTGACCTCTACCATATACCATACACACACATACCATACATAGGTACAGTGAGGCAGCAAATAAGCAGTTGGGAAGAACAGAAAGTGTTGACTTTCAGGATATCCCAAGGTTAGGGGATCTGGTTTACTACGGTGCCCAGCACATCCTCTCTGCACATGTAACATCTGGATAAATATATCATCAACTGCACCCATGCAGGACAGCAGTGATGCTGGAGCACGCCACGGTCAAACACACCAGTGGGTTTTAAAAGGGCCTTTAGAACATGAACCTGACAGATTTAGCCAAGAGGCTTCATGTTCCATTCACTATTACTATTAATAACAGGGGAGGAGTGTAATTGGCTGCTGCTACAATCTGCCACACCACAAAAAGCAAAAAAATGTAAGCAATGTATTGCCATTCAATACAATTATAATATTATTAAATATAATTTAATAAGACTATATTAAAACAAGACGGTACACTTGAAGGATAGAAGAAAATGGATCTGGTTTACAGCTTCATGATGCCTCTTATAAGTCAATCTTATCACATTTTAGGCTAAAAGCCAGAAGTCAACATTTACAATTTTATGAGGAAGGGAGAAAAAAAAAGCCAGAAAACCAAAAAGCAATTTTTCAGTATGAATTTCATATTCCCTGGCCCTCAAATGCTCCTTGATAGATTTACTGGCCTTGTTAAAGTCTTGGCTATTTTTGTGCAAAATACATCTGGCGTTCCCCATGAGCTTATTTTTCCTGCCTGGCGGTTTTCCTGTGGTTCCTGCGAGTCAATACTCGCTGAATGCCTTCCACTCCGAGCAGCCTCTTCATTAGAAAACATACTTTTGCTCTTGCATGAGCCAAGCCAGCGTGGTGAAGTTGCACTTTCACTGGTATGGCTAAATCCGGCTGATAGGTGGCTTTTAATAACAGTCTGAGAATGGGATCTTGACGCTCTTGATGGTTTTAAATCAACAAAGTTTGTGCCTGAGACTTGCTCTAAAGATCTCGATGGCAGCAGCTGTTCTGTATCATTTTTTCCCCCTAAAATGTTGCAGGCCTGCTCGGCTAAACAAAGCTCTTTGGAAAGCGCAGCACAGTGTACTCGAGGAGCTAAAGTTGCCTGGTTTTCTTCATGCCTGGAGGAAAAAACACTGAATAAAGACAATTGGGAGGTGAAATTATATACCATAGTGGGCAGTACTGCTGATGAATAGTTGGTGCAGTATTGCACAAGCCAGCAGATTATCAGAACACAGCTGCTGAGCGCAGGCCTAATGCGAGCAGCTGGGCCATCAGGCAAACACAATGGTGTGTCGCATTCTGCAGTGTGTCTACAGCGACTGCATTCTGTACGCTTCCAATGTCGGACAAATAGCTAACTAGCAAAGGCCAAATCCAAGGGGGGTTTCAGGAGTTCGGCTTCACACACAAAAGTTGACCTCATTCTCGTCAATGCAATACAACAGAGCATCTTCCGCAACTTTATTCTGCCACACAATTATAAGTTTTGTAAATTGTAAGGAATCCGTAGTAAACTTTAATGAATAACTGGTAATAGAATTCAGTTGCTTTTCACAAAGCAGGCTGTGGTTGTTTTGAATGTTTTCATCCAAATCTTTCTCCCACCATCCTCCACAAACATGCTGATACAATCATACCCCGGTTAATGAATGACTTAACTGGCTGAAAATATGCTGCTTTTGGATGACTTCCCATTGGTGTCTGTTTTTCCCCCAGAGGCGGTGTAATGGGATATTTACAGCCTGATGTCTGTAGTGCTGGAATCTGAAATGTCTTCTCTTGGTCTGTAGGTGTCGCCGCTGCTCAATCTCTCGGCTAGGTTTGTTGAAATTGAACAGAGCAGAGCAGTAAATAAACATGCCTCCTTATCCTAATGGAAAGAAGTGAAACCTTAACCAGTATTTACAGTATTTACCATATTTAAAATCTGATCTTAGAAAAATTCGAGAACTTCTCCACTCCTTTTACATTTTACAACTGTGCTGCTAATGACATTCTCCTTACATAGTATATTGTTCCATTATTATTCCCTATATTATTTATCACTATCATTAATATTGTTATTATTATGACATTGTTTATTTATTTATTTATTTTGTATTTGGTAGTATCCTTGACCTTAACATTCAATGAATAAAGAAACAAAAACATCCTTTTATATCAGCAGTCTAATTATGGACGAGATGACGTCATCTGTTTTCAAAGGGGGTCATGCTGTTATGACTGTATATGCACCGGTTTAAAAAATATATAAAAATACATCATTCATTTCCGGTTTAGTGGTTCGGAAAAGCGTCTGACACGTTCACAGAGTTTGGAGCTCGATGTGAAGTGTTAAGATACACAACAACTGCAATAGCACGTGTGTAAACCCGACAGCTGCCTAAAGGGTATTTTAGCTTTCGCTCCCAATAGATTTAAACACTCCACATTGATTTTTCAGGTCAATAGATCATTTTAAAGTGACATGACTTTCCAAATAAGCGCACATAATAGATAACAGAATCTCAGAGTGACCGCTGAATCTGTTTTCAGCCCCTTGTCATGGCTGCCAGTTTTCCTCCCCTGTAGGTCTACTGAAGCCAAATTAGGCTATTTAGAATAAAATAGAATGCTTCTTTATTGTCACATATACAAGTACAGTACAGTGAAATTGATTATGTTGGTAAGCTGGGGTCAGAGGTCAGGCTTAATACAGCACCCCTGGAGCAGGGAGGGTTAAGGGCCTTGCTCAAGGGCCCAACAGTGGCAGCTTGGCAGAGATGAGGTTTGAACCCACGACCTTCTGATCAGTAGCCCACTGCCCCAACCACTGAGCCACCAGTGCCCCAACCACTGAGCCACCACTGCCCCAAACAAGATTTGCGGGCTAGTTCAAAAGTCAACCACAAAAGACTTTTCTAACCAGAACAATCTTAATGAAATATAGTCAAAAACTACAGTATATGGCAAGTAAATGGCAGGTTCACTGTGTCTACATTGTAGAGCATCATGTTTTTTTTTTGAAAGAGGGGGAATGCAGTAGGATAATTGCAGTGATAGGTCGAAGAACTCACGGGTTACCACGATTACTAGGATGTGATATTGCTTCAAGAATGGCAAGTAAATAAGCTAAACATGAGAGAACATGTTGAAAAGACTGGGAGAAAATAAATCTGATGATAAGAGTGCATAATAGTCATATAACAGGTGATGGCAAAAATGCATTGGCCGACTGTACATCCTGCAAGTTCACCACAGCGACCTTGTTTCCCACGCAAAGGAGAAAGAAAAAAAATGCGGCTGTCTTCTAATGCTGGAACTCGGGTTATGCTCTCACATATAGATAACAATTTCTCCCTCTCTTTCTCTCATTCTCCCTGTGCAGAGTTTAGAGTCAGTCTGTTTCTGGGAGAGGTCAGTGCAGAGGTGTGGAGAAGAACTCGGACTGCATTTCTTGGGAAAGACTATAGGACTTAGCACGTCTTTCCTACTACAAAAGTGCGGCTTGCGAATTTGGCTAATCGGGTCCAATAACACAATGTTCTCCATTTACATGACAGGACCTGGCAACCCCGCTGTCACGCCATCTTGGGGGGGAAAAAACGGCTTGATGTCAACAGATTATTCACAACCGAATGGCGCTTATAAAGCTATGTACAGGTCAGTGGAAGAAAACGCAGAGTAGGAAATACGACGGAGTTAGTGTTCCTGTACGAGAACAAAGAAAGAAAGAAGAAGTGATTGTGTGAAACGGTCATCTCCATTAATGGCGTAATCGCGAGGACAGGTAATGGCGGGAAAAACGAAGCAAAATGGCGTCCACGATCCTCCTCTACCAACGGCAGCGAAACTGGGATATCGCCAAGCTGAACTGTTTATCTCATGGTGGTCGGAGGCGGTTTGTAACACCACTAACGTGTGCTCATATATAAACACGTCAGTTTCGTTCATACCAAATTAATTCTTTCACAAGTTAGGCGAAGAATTAGGTTTCTGTCATCTAACTTCACACGCCATGGGCACATGGACCCCGGGCCTCTGCACAACATCTAAACCCTTCCCACTGAAAATCTCCAAAACCACCCACAAAATACTCCACTTTTTAACAAAGAGTCGCCAAATATGAAAACATACTGCTCGTATTATTTCCCCCCATCATTTTTACTGCATGGAGCATGACCTGAGAGCGTGGATTCACCGTTCAGCACTCAGTGATTGATGGAATACAGAATTACATCTCTTGGCTGGGGAAAGGTTTGTGTAGGAGATCAACAAATACTCGTCCGGAAGGTCGTGGATGTTTCACCCATTAGACAAACGTAGGCAGTGCTTTGTGAAGGAAAGAAAAAAAGCAAGCTAAAATAGCTCCTGGTCGCAAAACGTTTTTTTAAAAGTCGCAATGACTATCAAAAAGTTGCTAAATTTGGTGACAAATTCCCCAAATTGGCAACACTGAAGGCAGCCTGTATTTACGCTGTTGAACCTTTTGAGTAGAATTGCGTCAACCACAAGAGGGTGCACTGAAAGCTAGGAAAACATTTGCAGAGTGTGTTTTGGGTGCTAATGAAGTGTGTCTATTTCAAGGTCGGCATGCTCTAAATATTAAATGCATTATTAAGAGATCTTTTGGGCTACATTTAAGTTGGACATATTTGCCGTGGCTTGGCCACATGTCTCTTATTAAACATGCTGCTTCTGACATTGCGAAGTACCAGTTTGCCATAGCGTGATCGAACAAGATGCAATAATAAACTCTTTAATTAAAAGCAGAAGAATACCAGTGTGAAGAAAAGAAAGAAAGAAAAAAAAATCAGCACCCCAGTTACAATATTTAACAGTCTAAACTAACAATGCTGAAAAGTAAACACACTTTTAATATCTCTATCATTTGCTCAGGGCCTCCTGGAATGAGCATTTCATGGGAAATAATAAGGCCATTTAACACCAGCATACGGTTTACCCAGTGTAGTGCATCTACAGTGTTCCTGTATGCAAACAGCCAAAGGTTTTAAATGAGAGTATGGATAAGCATATCACAAGGGAGATGCTATTAGCAGCTGATTAAGAAGTTTCAGAACCGGAAGGTCTGAAGTCTACCCTCCAAAGCACAGCTGGTTGTGACAGTCCAACACTGAAAAGAGGCACTTTTAAGTGCTCCTGACAAACATTCTAATTATGGGGGCCTCGAAATTCCCAGCGCTCGTTACAATTATAATGAACATGATAAACTAGAGCAGATGTGCTCTGGTACAGGGTTCTTCCAGTGTGTGTGAGTGAGTATAGTACCAAGCCAGTACAATTGCTCTAAAAAATTCTACCTTTAAAAGGCTTCCCTGCTTTATGTGTTAAACACTGAGTAACATGCTTCTGTTTATGGATACGGAGCAACCTGAAAAGGGCAAAACAATACTGTGTAATTTTTCAGGCAGTTTGGTTGCATTTGTGATTCAAAAGAACGCCATGTTCATTAGGGATGCAGCACATGTTTGGATAAAGTGTAGACTTCAACTTATAAAATGGTTTATTTCTTATTAAAAATGTTACATAGCAACCTTGAGTGCTACTCCAAACAGTTGGAGCAAATACATTTCTTGAACCTTTAAGTTTAATTTTCCCTACTAATACAGAAAGAAAAAAACCCTAGGAAGATTGTGTCACTTTCAAATTGTATTGGTACTTTTCCAAAATTCTTTGTGCAAAGAAATCGTGACTACTTTTGATGACAACCATTTTCTGGTGTTACACATTTAACACAGCTTTTAAGAACTGATCATTGCCAAAACACTTCTTTCCAGAATATTTTAAGCTAATTTCGACATCCACTGCTATACATTCTTCAGCAGGGACCTTTTATGTGTGCTTCAGTAAGTGCTCCTAAAACTCCCCCCACACCACCCCCATATCCCCGAGTGTAGCCTGGTAAATCTCTGGTAAAACTCCTGAAAATAATTGCTCTGAGTAAACTGTGATCACAAATCTGTCTGCGAGGACAAAAGACGCTTTCTGACACCAAAGTAGTCCTGAAGCTTCATCCCGTCATGAGCAAAGTGATCCAATCCCATTGTAGAACCTGTGGTTCAGCGCAGTCAGAAATTACAGTAGCCAGTGAATATGATACAAAGTGTTTTCAGTTAGCTAAGGTTATGTACAAGCACCTCGGTCCTACATTTGACAAACACATTCCACTTTGCCCTGGCAATTGGGTGGGAACTTCGCTGAAGGTGAGAAGAACTCAAGAGGATGCCAGTGGATGGGTGGTCAGAAAAGCATGTGAAACCTAACTCACATTTTATTGTCAAAGTTTAAGATTCTTTCAAGGAAAGCTTAGTTAGTTTTATTTACATGTAGCTGTGTAACACACCCAACTGCAATGTTCAGATCTCTTGTGGTTCTTGTAAATGGAACAATATTTAGATCTTAGTAGTTTAACCCCTGCAGGCTTGAAATATGAACACACTAAGCTACCACACTGATACATAAAAAAAGATGCACAGTAAGGATTAATATGCAAACATACAATAGTTCACCAGGCAGCTCTCCTGCATTTTTGTCATCATAGTGTTTCACACTGTAGATTGATTGAAATAGCATTGCTGTGATTGCACTGATTTGTCACTCAACTTGTCTATATCCTTTGGGTGCTCAGATCTTTAGTGAGGGTTCCTGCTCGTCCATCGGGACATACCTTTGACTAATGCCAACGTTCATGCCAAAGCAACATTTATTCAAACCAGACAACTGACATCTGCAAACAGCGCTGTGAGAACAAGACAAAATCAGCTCAGCTGGCCCATGTTCAAAGAAATGTGCAAATCATAAACTTGAGTGGCAAATAAAAGAAACAAATTGCTCCTCAGTTAAAGCATCTAAAAAATGCCGCTAGCTGTGTGGTCGATGGCATGGCCATGCTTATTGGGAATAGGGACCAATTTGTTGTGAGTCAGGAGTTTTTGCTAGGCCTGTTCAGCTAGCGGAATGCCAGGCTGCTCTATCTAGGACAGTTTGGTGCTGGGATGAACTGAGGAGAGCTGTGGTGGACTGAAAGCCGGCTGAGTGTTAAGGGCTGCCATGGGGTAAAGGCCATGATGGAGAATGTCTCCAAACGAAGTCCCCATTGGGTGCCTGTACAGGTGGGCTGGGTTGGCCGCCTGGGCCAAGAACTGTCTCTGCATCATTATGGAATGGATGGCGAACTGGGGCATGAGTGGCGAAATAACAGCCTGGTTCTTCAAGTACTGCAATGGATGCGAATAACCAGGGGGGGCATGGGGGCCCAGGCTGTCACACATTTCCTGAACCTGAGATACAAAGGCCCCAGGATACAGTCCTGGGAAGATGGAGGAGTGCATTGGAAATTTGTGTCCCTCGGCAGTGTAGCTGTTGATGTGCACCGCGTGCGCCGGCTCAGCCAGCTTCATGGATTCATTGTCAGGCTCCGGGGTCCGCACTTTCACCGGGACATCTCTAGGCGTGGAGCAGTGCATGGGTGTTACAGCCCGGATCTTCTTCTCTGTGTGTCCGTTCTCCAAGTTCTCTAGGTTCCGTTTAAGAGGCCGTGCTGCACCAACATTTTGTGGGTTATTTTTGGTGCTTAGGATGGGCCGAGCTAACTCCTCTATCTTGTAGCTAACTGTCTCTTCTCCTCGGCCACTGTGTGCTTTGAGTTGGGGTTCAACCACCTTTTTGGGAGTAGACACAGTCATAGGAGGGACGCGGCAGGCTCTGGGGTGATAGTCCAGACTTGAACTCTGACTGCCGCCTGCTTGAAACAGAGAGGTGCTTTTAATGTCCTGTTGCATCATTGAATGTGGGAGGCCACACAGAGATGAGGTGGAGTGGGGCAATTTGTGTGAAGAAGGCTTTGGGAGACTCAAATCTGTTGGTTGCTCCTCTGTCACCCTTTCACTTGGAGGGCGTTTGTCTTTCTGATTCAAACGGGGTGAGTAAGTCAAGCTTCCACTGTCAGGGTGCTGGCTTTGGGGGAAACCATGTGCAGTCTCACAGTCCCGGGGGTAAGCCTCTCTGTTCAGGTACTTGCTCAGCGGTTCCTTGCTCAGATGGTGCTCTGTCTGTCGGTAGAGGCTGTGCAGGTGTGGTGAGGAACAGAAATCACCAAGGAAACTAGGCACCTGCCCAGGGCGAGGCATCTCAGTTGATTTCTCCACACTGGGATGAAGGTTGGCCCTCACAATGTAGGGCTCTCCTGTGAGGCTGGGCTGTGGCTGGTGTAGAGGCTGGCGCTGGGGGTGTTCAGAAGGGTATAACTCCCTCTCACTACACACCTCTCTATGCAAAGTTTCCATAGACGGTCTTCTATCCTCACTACTTCGAGGCTTGAAGCTCTGAGCATGCTGAATGACAGACGGACGCTTGATCACCACACTTGCCTCGCTTGTAGAGGAAGGGACCTGGGGGCCTGGCTGCCCAGCAGATGTTTCTTCTGTACTACTGTTTGATGCCTTTTTGTTGACTAATGGGGGAGGTGGACCATAGGGGTAATTGTTGGCCAAGCCAGTGCCACTGACTTGTGACAGCATCTTCTTCTTAGCTAAGGGGGACATGATGCCAGGGTTGCCCCTAGGATACAGGAGTGGGTTGTAGCTGAAGCTCTCCTCCTTGGTAGGAAGTTCAGCCCTTTCTGTTGGAATCTCTGGCATTGAGAAGGGGTGCATAGGTCTTTGTTTTAAGGTGGGTAGCACCATTCCCACATGGTTTTGGCTCTCTTTTACACCAGCCTGTTCAGTCTTTCCCAAAGTGTATGGAGGTGCCTTGTACTCCGCTGTCCCATTCTGCCATTGTTCCTGTGTGTAACAGTTGGGAAGGGGGTGGGACTGGTGTAGTGGCATAGATGGAGCAATGGGAAACACCTCAGAGTCCTCTGATTTGAGAGGCAAGCCATCCTGTGGAAGTGATGCATGTTTGACCGGTTCATTTGGGCCACCATCCCAGGATTTCTGGAGCAGTGGTTTCTCCTCTTCCTCCTCGACAATCAGCTGCACATCCCCATCCTCTGTGGTGGGACTCCTTGCCTCGCCCTCCCTTTGGGCTGAAATCTGGGACTGCTGTGCTTCTTGCTTTGCCAGCACTTCTTCCTGAAGCTGCTCCTTGTCCTTTATGTCCTCTGTACCCTAGAGACACAAACATGCATGGAGACAAAAGGCTAGTTAATCACTGAACTAGGTACTACAGTAGCACACAATCCAGCTACACTGTAAATGCAGACCCACCATCAAAACTCTCTCAAACTATCTCTTGGAGACCCTTCAGGAAAAATGAGCTCCCACTCCCACCTACCTTGTGCCCAACACCACAAGTAAAGTGCCAAGTTACAAATGGACAACATCAAACCCCTTGCAAAGACATGAGTTGTGTGAATTATTGAAAGCTGTTAGATGTAACCGTTATCTACACCAGAAGCTAGGCTACAGGCTTAATAACAATGCTATACTAGCCCCTTCCAATACGAAGAGGGTGAGGGGAAAATGATCCTCCACAAAAGAAGTTGCATAAACCTCTCTGGACTGCCTCTCGGAACAAATGGTAAACAAATCAATCCCAAAATCTTCTTATTTTGAGGAGAAAATAAGAGGTTTACTCAGAGCTGTGTAAGTAACAGCACAGATATGCTGCTGACCTTCAGATCTAGTAGCAATTCCAAGACGTAGGCTGTGTTCTCTAGGCTTTCATGTCTAAATGAGCATACACATGCTAAAACATCATCTGCGTAGGAGTTCTGCAGAAGAAAGACCGGCCCCGCCCTTCCATTAATTGCCAGGTTCAGTGGGAGAAAGGCATAGATGCTTGACCTCAGTTTTTGTCAGGTGAAATGCTGGCTCATCTCTTTCAATCTATTTGCTTATTTGGCCCAGTTAAATATGTAGTTGTTTGTGAATAGTGGCCTGAGCATGTATTGCATTACACCATGCCCAAACAGTAGCTTGCATTTTGTAGACGATAAAAAGAATAATACTCTTGTCCGGTCCCTGATTACAGGCATAGTTTTGCACAGTTTCTAAGGGATTGTACCCGGCAAGGTGGAACCAAATACCCTCACATCTTTAGGGCTTTCTCTACTGATAAATAGTGTGAACACAAATTAAGCATTGTGATGCTGATGAACCCTGACCTGCAGGATCGTTGAGTCTCTTGCCCTGGGGGCTATGTTCTGACATGCACTTAATACAATGTCGAATGGGTCTCTTAGAGGTTAGTGACTAACAGCCATGATTACACAGTTCTAATGGGGTGTGACTGCCTGTTGGCAGGGTATGTTTCACTCAAAAGCCATGATTGTCTTTGGTGATGGAGGAAGGACTAAATTTAACAGATACTGTTCTGATTCTTACCAAAGCAGCACGCCTATATTTGTGCTTACCCTGATTATATTGCAATTCAATTTGAGCCAAGAGACAAATCCTAGCATCTGCCTCAACATTTCTGCTACATCTCAGATGTATAACTTTGGTTGAAATGTTAAGTGTTTTTTTTCTTCTCCAGTCTGCTGAGTTGGCTCTGCCTCAAACATAGAATTCCATTTCATCTTCTCCCTTGTACAATGCACAATCAATTATCTGGAGAGGGATTTCAAATTACACAACATTCCAGACAGATGAGCAAGGCATGCCACTGGAAAAGCAGTCAGCCCCTACAACAGCTCTTTGTTTCCACACCGCAGCCGATTACTCATTTCATGCACAGCAGAAACGAATATGTGCCGTGTAGCAGCTCTGAAATGTGTCGAAATATGACACTTCAAGAGAAAAATTCAAACGGCTCTTTCATCTCCTCTGTAATAATTTTGTTATCCATGTGAAAATAATAACTCAATTTTTATTCCCCTTGCAGAGTGGCTCTCACTCCCCCATTTTTCTTTTCTTTTTTTCTTCTTCATATTTTTGCTTAATAGGACAGACATTTGCAAATCACCATGGATTTATTGGCTTTCAGGGATAAAATAAGCCTGCAGTTTATACAAGAACTAAAATATGGCATCAATTCACTTGGCAAGTAGTGGCCAATCAGATCTGTTAGCAGTCATTTCCAGCTCAACCCTCCCTTTAGTGCCGCTTTAAGCACAATAGGTCTTGTCAATAACAGCATTATGGACATGATCTTTTCTCCTTCACTTGATTTGTGAGGCAAGAGTAGAAGGCTGAAAGAGAAGGAGAAAGAAAGCCTAGCGTTCTCCTGTCCAGCACACGTTAACAGAGAGAATAGAACTGAATCAGGCAAAGCGTAAAAATTGGTCTGGAGTCAGTGAGGCAGGGAAATACCATTTGATTTACCATGCTGTATTCAGCTTAAATAATTATGTTAAAACCAGATGCTCCTGACAGAGATATTCTTACAGGCCTTTGACAGCTTATTTGTTAAAGAGACAAAAAGCAGTCAACCTGAAGTGACCCGTCATGTTTTCCCCCCATTTATTCTGCAACATTGTGAAAAGGAAAGAATCCCTGGGTTCAATGAGAGAATTGGTGACTGACCGGCTCAGGGACTTTAGCTGAGGCGTCCTTTTCATTCCAGCCCTTTGGATTTTGATCGTCTTTGGGGCGCTTTATGGATGGCACCTTTGACTTGGCGCAACTCTCCTGGGTGCTGGTCTCTTGCTTTCGGGGCTTGATGGGAGGTAGTGGCTTGTCCTCTTCTCCTTTCGTATATCTCTCATAGGGCAAAATTAACCTGTGGAGAGGGGAAGTGAGAAAGGTCAGTACTTCAGCCTAATTCACTGACTGCTTTGCATTCTTCCCACTCTTTTATCACCTTAAATAGTCCTATCATTCTACAGGAATAATGATGGATGAGAAAAAAGCATCTGTTTTCTCAATCAAAACATTTTGTGTGCTGAAACCCTTATTTCTCAAGTGCGGTGCACACACTAATCAAAACTGGTAACAGAAAAGCAAATCCAACTGATAATCTTAGAAGATTGTTGTCCTGTGATAAGACACTGGACGTATGGTGCATGCATCACACTTTATGAAATAACAAATGTTAAATTATTTATTTTCAAGCATTTTTCATTTTCATGTTTCATGTTTCTCATGCTCAGTTTAACAGCAAATTTTGTTTCACTTAATCTTCAAAAACTATTGGGCACACACTGTGAAACAACATAATGAGAGGATGCTAACTGGCCACTATGAGCATGTATATGTTCTTTTAGTGACGGAAGGAAAGACCCAGTCATCCTGGCACAGCTGGGATTCAATCACATTCCTGGGGTTTAGCTCTGCACTTACTAAACTGGGCTTTTTATTAGCTCCACTACTCAGGGCCCCAAAACGTTATATCTTGAAAACACTTTTTTTATAGGGCTTGTCCAGAAGACTTGTGTACAAAAAATGATCATGCACACACATCCTCCTTCAGATACTCTCAAATGAAGCATGCAGGACAAATGGGAGATAATACACTTGATCCTAATTAAAAGCTTTTTGGTTGCCTCTGATGACATACGGCCTGTCTAATCCAGCTAAAGCCAAAAGACACAAGATACTACTAGTATGACTAAAATTAAAAATGCTGCTGAACGACGTATTGGTCTTTGTCCGAACATGAATTGAACACATGGAGTCTCAGGCTGCTGCTTTACTTTGACTTCTACAAATGGAGAAGCTTGATAAAGGGTCTGGTAATTGGATGAGGTGATACATAGTGCTGTAATCTGCTACACTGCTTGTGTAGTTTACAAGTTTTTATAATGTGGCTCAGTGTGATTAATGAAAGCATGTGGGATCTGTCAGAGGCATGCAGCATTATAAATATCCACCTCAAGATGCCAACCATAATCAAAATACATTTTACATCTTGCATGTTGTGATATGGGAATGCTAAAGAGGAGCCAACAAAACCAGAGAAGCGCTAAATATGTGAGTGCTCTCTGTCTTAATTATTTAGAAGATTTTTTTTCTTTTTCCCTTCTAGCGCATATTTCTGGAAATTTCCCTCATCTTCATTGATCTCTCTCCATTTCCCTTTATCTCTTCTTTCTTTGGCTGTTTAATAAAATCTGCAAGGCATCTCCGGAGGAATTCATTTCCGCTATTTTGCTCGGCTGGGTGTTTACTCAACAGTGAGCCGTCCAGGCCTTTTCGAGCTGGAGCAGGGCCATACTGAGCATGCTCAGGCAGGGTCTGTATAGGGGAGGCATGCAGAAGAACTATGCTGGCTGGGGTTTGGCTGCTGGCCCACAGCGGAGCTAAGCAGGAGCCCAGAGGGAACATTAATCTTCAGATCCCATTACCAAAAGAGTTTAAACATGTTACAGCTGCTAAAACGGGAAAACGGCTCGCTCCACGTGGTCAAATCAAAATAGCGGGCAGCTGCCAAATACCTGATTCCCACTGTAATGTTTCAGTTCATGTTTATATAATAAGAGCATAATAATGTGCACAATGACATATCTTGTTTGCAGCTAATCCTCTGAAATCTTCCATACTCCCTCCCATGCCCCCAAACTCCCTGAGTGCCTTCTCCAAGCTTTAAGCTGGTCTTATGACGGCCCCTTTTAATTTTTGTAAAATGGCTAAAATTAGGCTTATGCTGACCTTATATTCCCTTGTTTTTAAATTATAGGGAATAATAGATATCAGATGTCACTGCTTTATTTGTGTATTTATGTGTGGGTACTTTTGTATGTTTAAGTGTTGTGAGATAAGAATGGAAATGGCCCCTTCTGCGAGGTGAGAAGTCAGCGAATAAATTCCCCCCACCATCAATATTTTCCACATGTCCATATATGGCTATTCCAAGTCACAGTTCCCTTCCCTTATCATGTAACAGAAAATAAATAAGAAAGAAGATTTTTCACTTACAAGTTAGGCCATGACATGTTCCCTCAGAGTAAGAAAAATGTTCTAAGAGGTTGACATGGTTCAATCTTTGAAATTTGGTTGTTTCTCACTGAGCTCAGCAGCTGGCAGTTAGACAGCTACATTCGATACAGGTGGTAGTTGGCATCATGCCAAGAACAGGAAATCTGCAATTAAATCTTCCTTTGTGAGAACAAGGGAGTGAGAGGAGAAAGAGAAGGAAGAAAAAAAGAACAAGCA
Source organism: Olivaichthys viedmensis (assembly GCA_028565825.1). NCBI lineage: Eukaryota > Metazoa > Chordata > Actinopteri > Siluriformes > Diplomystidae > Olivaichthys > Olivaichthys viedmensis. Next base: position 16,304,160 of record JAOUQW010000049.1, read on the forward strand.
AGGTGAAAGGCACAACACATTAGAAATGGGGAATGCGGATGAAATGGGAGTCACTAGAAAAGGGCAAGTCCATTAATGAGGCTGGCCTTTGCGGGCTCCACATTAAAATAAATAATAAATAATTTGTCGATTGCCTGTAAAAGGCACCTTTCTATGACAAAGCAGGTTGCAGGAATCAATTTCACTGAGAAGTGAACCAGAACCACTGTAATGGTCCTGAAGTGAACTTCCTCTGGAGGCACAAAAAAATAACTTTGAGGGCATGGAGAAGGTATTCCATTTACAGTAATCGGAAACAGCCTGAGCAACAGGCCTTCCTCCTCCTTTTCCTCCCCATGCTGTCAACAACCTACACCATATCCAGAGTGACTGATTACATCTCGGAGCATGAGCTTAACCTAATGGTGATGCTGGGGCCTGCTAGCAAGTTTGGACGGGGGAAGACATGCTGAGTGAGTCTTTTGCATCAGCCTACGCTTGTCAGTCCATTACAATTGCACTGCTACTTCAATAAAATCCTCTGCTTCATCTGATGCTGCAGAACTCCTATCAGTATCAAAAACTCCCTTGCAATTTCCTTTATTTTCCTCTCCCCAACCTCTATAATAACACTCCTGCACTAAAACTGAGCAGGGCAGCCGAAGAATTCTTGGTATAGCGGAGGGCATGGCCTTAATAACAATGATAACAGAAGATGAAGGTCGGCCGCAGCCGAGAAATGATTTTAGGTCCTTCAATTTGGGCACTACGTCTGGACAGGTTCATCTTCAGGCCAGATAAATGTGCAGCCCTGCCTCAGGCAAGGCTCAGGTGTTCCTACAACCTGGGCCAAGCAGCCGTTCCTGTGCCTCAGCAGGAAGTTGATGCTTATTTAAGGAAGGCAGCCTTTCTCACATGCACCAGCTCTTTGAGTTTGTCGTAGCGGCACCTGCAGACTACGAGCACACGCACACAGACAGACTCAAATAAGCCCCCATAGAGGGGCTCCCTCTGCACTTGTCTAAATTCCTCACTCTCCTCCTTTGCAAAAATAACAGACTCAGCTTTTAGAGGCAAAGGACGGGAATTTTTTTGGTGGAGGAAGAGGTGCGTGCACGTCGAGTTGGTGCTGATTAAATAGGGCCTTAATAAGGTCAGCCTGAGCAAAGCCTAGCGGTCCGAGGTCGCTAATGACCATCGAGTACCAACAAAGCAGCAGACATGCCCATTCAGTCAAACACCCTGTGGAAATAATTTGTTCCATCACTTAGCTAAATGTGTGACTATAAGCATATGGGAAACATCTTATTTGATTGTATATTACCAGTGCCTGAGTGCCCAAATTTTATTTCGTAATCAATGGGGTAATATCATAATCGGAAATTTCATGCTCTCAAGGTTATGGACTATTTATTAGGCAGTGAAAGCGCCCAGAAGCGCAAATAAATCAGCGTGACCCGAAGAGCAATCTGAATACATGTATGAATACATCTTATTAGACAGGCAAATCAGGTACACGTGCATATTTTTAAAAGCAAATAAATATATTCATGGCCTTTGAATGATTAGTATGACTACGTGAATTTGTCTTAATTGAATTCATCCAGCAATGGGGTGACTGTTTTATGCAAAACAGTTCTCCATCATTAATTCAAACGTGTAATTACTTTACGAATCGTGGGGAGAATAAAGGCCTCTTCATAATACTGACAGATAAGGGCATTGCCACAGAGATGGCAGCCTGGCTGAAAACCATGAACAAGTGTGTGTGTGCCCATCTCCACTGGGAGTGCTGCAGAGTGGGTAATAAGATTCTGTTGCAGCATCTCTCCTGGTGGCCTCTAATCTGGCCTCTTGCATAACTCTCATTTACATAGCAAGCAATCCAGGCACTTTTGAAAATATCACGCTTAAAGAACGCAATAATTACACAAAGTGCCACATTTACCCTCATTGTCTCTGCTGCTGTTTACAGCCTCTGCCTCCTTGTCCCTGGGGCCAAGGCGTCCCAAAAAGACTCCGAAACAAGTAGGCCATTGAGAAAGAGCAAGTGTGAACATAGCTTTCTGCTAGTTATGTTCATTATAACTCACTTTAGTGATTCAATTCTGTTCAACAAACTCATTTGTTTTGATTTGTTTGATTTACTACACAGAGCGGTATCTAGAAATATTGCGCAGGACACAACACGACCACCAACCCCTACAGTGACCCACAGTATGTGGCTAAGAAAGAATCTCAATTTGTATAATATTAACACAGGCTATATTTACAATTCACAAAACACTGTAGTTGCTAATAATAAATTCCGTACAACCGCATTGACTTTAACAGTTAGCACGCTACAATTTAAGTATGTAAAGAAAGACACAAAAATAATCAAATAAATGTATGGCAGATGAAATGTTAGGTTTCAAATGTGTAGACACACACAGCCTTGCCACATGCAGGACATGTCCTGAAAAACAGGTTTTATGAGCAGCTTATAGAGATTGTGCTTGTTTTGGTGCGTGGATGATTTGTTCGATTCACTGAATTCACTTAAAGGATTCATTCAAAATGAACTAATCATTCACAAATCATCCATCTGTACTTATTAATCTCGGCCGCTGTAGGAGGCGCGTTAGCTGAGGCTAGTGCGATTGCAGGTGACCTTATTTTTGTAATCTTCTCCAGAGGGCTGGTGTTTAGGGGGGGCAGAAGCAGGGCTGAGGTCAGTGCTGCTTTTCCTGTGCAACCGTCCACCTTCAGTCCTCCTGCACTAGTTTATGAGCACCAGTCAAAAGCACATGAGCTTGGTGGAAGTGAAAAACCTCAACAGTGCCAGTTGACAGACAGAGATAGTAAACATGAGGTGATATTCAAAAAGGGGAAGCGCACGCCTGACTAAATTCAGCCCTAGAAGCAGATGACCTCAAAAATGTCCCTGTTCTAAATTCATGCCACATAGTTGTGGCCCATAAAATCTCATGCGTTTTTCTGTTTTCATGACTTTTTCTAATTCACCACTTGCCTATGTGTGAAAAATGTACTGGGTGGGGGAGTCGTTGAGGCCAGAAGCTGTTTTTCACTTCTCTGCAATACAGCAAAGCTCCACAGACCTAAATTACTAGCATTTCACAATATTACGAGGAATGCCATCTCTGCTGCTAGCGCAATCTCCCACAATCAATACTCCGCTTTCTTTTGTCAACTAAATAACATGAGCGAGCAGCTTTGTGGATTTATATAAACTATTACGTAATCCCATAGGATCACATCTGAGAAAAAAAACAAGAAACATTGGACAATTGAATGTTGCCACAGTAACCGACAAATATACAGCACAAATTTATCACAAAATTTATCAAATGTTACATAAACTGTCACATGTGGGCAGCTCCATGTGCATGAATGTAATTGTAAAAGATAATTCCAATTTCATTTATAGATCGCAATGAAAAATCTGACCATTAGGAAAAAAATGACCCTAATAATAAATATTATTAGAACCTATCGATATACTCAAGAGAACTGTCCAAGCATGGTCTGAGTCTCAGAGTGCATAATTTCTTTTGCCTTTTGTGTCCTAATTAATGTAAATGCAAGGACAAAGGCAAGCTGACTCTTTGTCAGCCTTCTTACTCGGCAATGCTTCATTCAGATGCTGTGATTCTAATCCTTGGGCACAAGATGGCACACTTCCCAGCTCTGACAAGTCTTGGAGAGGGGAGTAAATTATTATAACCTCACATCCCGAGCTAATCAAGCCTATTTTCAGCATCGTCATCTTTGAGACTCGCATAAAGGAAGTGTGTGAGTAAAATAACTTTTTTCTCACCCTTCCCGCTGCGCTCTAGGTCCCGCTACAATAATATCTAAGACAAATGGTTGTTGACACTAACAATTTTATTCTGCCATCCATCTCATTCTGGGTCTTTGGCTCCAAGGGGAAAATGTGCCCGGGATTGGACATGACTGCATAATAAAGAAGTCATCCGATCAAGCCCAAACGTCCACGCAAAAGGGACTCTAATGACTGGTTACTGAAATGCCACAGCCTGTAAATCATGCATTGAGGGAGGGAGAATGGAGGCTAGATGGCAATGCAGCAGGTTTTACTCTGATGCTAAATGAATGTTAAACAAACAACTGGAGGCCTGTGATTAAACGTAATGGAGAGAACAGTTCAGTGCCAGGCCCGGGGTGATGCTGCGTCGTTCAGGAAAGCTTTGTTGTAGCAAGAGAGAAAGACCCCGAATGCGGTGTTTTCATTCCGCCGTTTGGATCAAATCGAGCCTCAGAATTTCAGACTCAATCAGATTTAGCACACTTGTGGAAAAAAATAAATAAAGCAGCATGTTCGAATTAATGGCAGAGACAGATGAGAGAGAATGCTGCACTGTGTGTGTGTGTGTGCGTGTGCGTGTGCGTGCGTGTGTGTGTGTGTGTGTGTGTGTGTGTGTGTGGGAGAGGGTAGGAGGGAGAAAAACAGACATTGTTCCATAAGCTCTGCTGGATCCCTGAAAGGTTTTGTGGAAAAGAGAAGTCGACCCTTGAACTAATCTAGATTCACACAGTTAAACAGGCTGACAAGTGAATGCAAGTGAACGCTGGCCTTTTTGTCATTCCTGGCGTTTAGACCTAAAATTACCTCATTCGCTCCCTTAAGGCCCAAACTCATTAACTTCCAAAAGCCAACTTCAATTATGAAGCTTGGCAAATAATTTGTAACGAGCACTGAGTTCTTGTACTGTAGGTCCTGGATGTTCAGAAATTCACAGCAACTAAATATTTCACTGGCTGAATTTGCTCGGATACGGTCCAAATGAGAGCCCGATTCTTTAGCAATGATTTAAAGACGAGCCTCGTGCTTTTTTTTTTTCCTCTTCAGTTCCTTTGAACATACTGGCTCCCTCAGCCCAAAACAAACATGGGCCTCTAGCTCTCTCTCTTTCTCTCTCTGAGGATAATCCAAAGTGATAAATAAGCATAAATAAGCTCTCAGATGAATATGAAACTACATCAATACCGCAGTCTCTAACAGAGGAGGAAAAAATCCTTGTTCCAAAACAAAGCCTTGAAAAGAGCCTACCTTTCTCATCTGTGCTTTATAAATAGCCGAGGAACCTGAGCATGAGGCAGCGCAGGCCGCGCACCTATGAAAGCAAAGGCTAACCTTTGTAAATGTTTAATATGGGTCAGTTACACATCCTTGGGCAGGCTGAATAAGGAAATCTATTACAGCTGCTACACAAACCTAGACGACACCTTGATGGAGCTCACAGCCTGCAAATAGCTGAGTCTACAGATTTACACTGATGATTGGCAATACCGTTACTCTTCTGCAGGCAGCGGAAAAACACACCGCACAACATTATCTATATTGAGTATCGTGCCTGACACAATTAGTCAAACTCAGGCTGCTGCTATAAATCAGACACTTTTGTCTCGTGGAACAATAGAAGTGATGGCATCTTACTCGGGCAAATGAGCCTGTAAATCTCTGTGCGAACTGCAACGATAAACTAATTAGATCAATCAGGGATTTAATTAGGATTTGTCAGCTTCAAACACCCAGCGTGTCAACCAGACTCCTTTCCATTAGGTAAATTTCATCAAGGGTGTAAATACAGATACAGAGATAATCGCAAATAGACGACTATTAATACTTGGTATTTCCCATAAGCGCAAATCCTGATTTGACATTTAAGTGAGTTGCACAGCGGTGAGGTTCGAGGACTATGAAGGAAAGCTATATGCTTTGCAGAACGACTGCATAGGATAATCCGTTCAATATTGCTATTGTTTACGGCAGCCTGCAGTCTCAAATAAAGCACTGACCTCTTTAGGGACACAAACAGCTGATGTAATAACCAGAGGAAACGATGCTATTTCAAAGACAGACCATTAAAATTTACTTAAAGGGCTTGCATTAAAAAGCTGTCATCCTGGCTATAGTTTCAAGGAAGCGATCCGTGAAGCGTGGCTCGTTCGAATTTAGAGCAAACATTAAATCCAAAGGGCAAAGAAAAAATCAATAAAGTGCTTGGAGGAACTGACGTGTTTCTTTTTGCCCCCCCTATCCCTCGCTCCCTGGGAAAGCCACAATGCACTTTGTCACCCACCAGATTAACATTTTTTTCAGTTAATCTTTCTGAATAAAAAAATAAAAAAACAGCCAAATAATGGGACAATGTTATGTAAATCTGCAAATATCAACATTATGCAAAGCAGGACAGGCTCAACACATCCTCCCTGACTTTTTTTTCGCAGGCTAATTAGAGAACAGAGGATAAGGGATACTGGAAATTTACATGGCACAATATAGGCATCTAAGTTGCGAGATAAGGGCTGGAGTATGAAGTTATCTGCAAAGCGAAATTCATGGGCGGCCTGTTTCTGGAACAAAGATCTCCCTGGGAGGAGGAGGAGGATTAAATAAATAAGCACGGCCTGATTGATCAGTGCCACTGACCTATATAATTAAAAAGCAGCAGGAAGGGAGGGAGGAATGCCGCAGTCTCTCTCAAGGTTATTCATGTCGTTTTTATGACCCAATTTGCAATCTATGTTTCTCTCTTCCTCTTTTATCCTGCCCTCCTCTCTTCTTCAATCGCCAGACAGTTAAACTGATGATAGGGCTAAATAAATATCATGAGGAGCGGTCCGACTCTGACTGCCGGGACTGTATAGGATGTTAAATATTGATTTGCAGCTTTTGTGTGTATGAAATGACCAAACCTGCTTACAGATTACGTTTAAACATAAGCATTTTGTATCCCTTCTCCTCCACTAGAATTTTCAACCTTGTTACTGCGTAACCTTTATTAATTCCAAATTGTCGCACGCCGCTTCAACTTCAAACGACATAAGACGGGGGGAGCAAGTTTAGCCGGTCGCCCTTCAAAGAAACACTAAATACTTTTCAGAGAACTTTCAGTTTGGTTTACCCTCACACTGAAAAAGAGAGAGAAAATTAAACAATATTAAACTAAATTTTTACTGGACGTTGAACCACACTAATAATGAACATTAAAAAACATTTTAAGTCTGTTCATATTACAGAGTTTATATATTTTTTTGTAAGTCACATTCCTCCCGTCTCGGATTTGCACCCCCACCTGTGCACACGCCTTTTATCAGAAGGATCCCCAAGCACGAACCACAATAATGTGGTTTATTTTGCTGCTAACTGAGATGAATAGAAACCATTTTGGGTATTTTAAAATACATTTCACAACTGTATTGCTATGAAATCAATACATGTCCTGGAACAATGGGACATTGCTAATTAAGGGACAGAACATGACAGTTAAAAAAATAAAAAAAGAGTAACTCCTATCTGTGACTGGCTCTTCTTGACTGCCATAGGAGTTTGAATAAAAGCAGCTTTCTGCAGAACAATGCCATTGGTGAGAAACCGAAGACTTTCCTAGGCAGAGCGCTCTTTCAATCCACGATCAAAAGATGGAATGGGTTAATTGCAGGGCAAATAAAGTAAATTAATTACTCTTGCTCACAGCCGCACAAGTGAACATACGGGCGTGTTGCCCTATGTTTGGTCAGGGGTCTTCCATGGGCTTTTGGCAGTGCGTTATTCATTGGGCAGCAAGATATTATTAATGGATATTGATTGAGCACCAGGTTGAGAGCAGTGGGCCGGGCCGGGAACCCACTCACCTGACCTCGACTCTCGACCTGCTCCCTCTGTCAAAGCACCGGCAGCAAACGCGCGCTCCTCGCAAATATTAAAGGTCGCATTGGATTGCTTTTCAAATAACTAAAAGAAAAGCCTTTTTCCACAACTTGCGCACTGATCTACGCCCGAACCGAGCTGATACTGAGCGCCGCACGCTATGCAAGCACACGAAAAGAAGCACAACTCAGGACATTTACAGACTCCCTTTCCTCTCTTAAGTCACATTTATATAGACGTATAATTTTCAACGATAAAGGAAATCTTTCCTGTGGGACAATCTTAGGCTTTAAATCTGCTCGCATCTTCTCCTCTGAATGGATGTGATTCTCTGATAATGTCAGCACACATCTCTTCTCCTTAAATATTCATTAACATGAGGTTAAGGTATAGCTCGGCTGAAGAGAATGACAGTGGAAATAAAAAGCCAGTTCTGGTTTTGAGTATTAGTATTAGTATTTTAGTATTAGTGTTGTAATGTTGTCCATGTTCTCAACTACTGTACCTGTGTTAATTGTCAGAAACAATTATTTGTGTGTGTGCGAGACCCAGTGTAGAGCACTTACTTCCGTAAAATCCGTTTCTACAAATTATGCTCATCAAAGATGAACTGAATCTTGGCAACACGGCGCAGCCGTAAAAAGTGTGAATGGTAGTTGTACCTCTCGTAGTGTCTCCGTGTACATGTGGCAGCACTGGTGCTCCCCGGGTTTCCACCCAACTCGTCATATACATTTTTCCACTGTCGGCGGGCTGTGATCTGGCAAAAGACATGACCGATCATAAGCGAGGGAGAAGGACGTTTAACACAATTACAATTCATTAACATTAGTACAAGGTAAGTCAATACGCCACTTAAGCACTAATGTCTGACTCAGTGATGCTATTCACGACATATCAGGGTCCATTAATGCTTCTTGAACATCGGTGTTTAGTACTTGAGTCCAACTCAAGTCAATTTCCGTGCCTTGTGACTAAGACTTGGAGACAAAGTGACTCGATTATAACACTGTTGTGCAGTCAAACCCTTAACTCGGGTACATATGACTGGTTGATAACGGGACAAGCGACACATGCAATTAGGTCATTTTGCTAAAGTCATCTCACAACACGATTACACATAATGTTCGTGTACATCATCTCGGATTTGAGTCTAAACTGATAAACCTGCAATACCTACTGAGCCAACGGGCCATCAAGAACAAGATTATCATAATGAATGCACACAGTACTGATATTCAAGAGACCTTCAGTGTGTTCCGAGTGTAGAGGGTTAAAAGGTTTTCAATGGCCATTCCCAGCTGCTAATGGCAGCCTTTCTGTACAAAAGTACATGCCTAATGAAAATCGAAGGCACTAAGCTATTTACCAAATGTACGGTACAACACTACACATAGTTAGGCAGCTGTTGTATACACTTGGCTGTTAGTGTCCATGATGTAATATCTGTCATCTAGTCAGATACAGGCCCGTATTTCACACAATTAAGACCCTTAATAAATGACACATAATTATATGGTGTAACTAATATGCAAGTAACATGCTATCCCCAAAACGAGTAGCTCACAGTTATTAAAGCAGGAGAGCTCACTGGCCTAATATTCTCTGACTGCTGTCAGTTTTAACGTGGCTGTCGGGGACGGGCCTAGATCCGTTATTTTAAACACAGCTAAGATGAGTTCTGACACCTGGAAATTTTTTCTGTACCCCTTCACTACAACTAATTTGCATTACAAACTATTCCTCAGAACTGGCTCAGGGCCCATTAAGACTTCCAAAAGAGAGTTTCCTTGAAATTTACACTAATTTCATTGCGGAACATGCGCAAAGCGTGCTTCCTGTGCCTCAAAAACAGGCATCCTGTAGTATTGATAAGCTCGATAAAAAATCCTCCTAAGAGAGAGAGCACAAGAGAAAGAGGAAAAAAGAGGCCTTGAGAGGCTTCCTGTTCGCTCCTTGTCCAAACAACTTGGCTGCCTTTCTTGCTCCTCTTTCCTCCGTGCTGACAAACAAAACGGCATGCGGCGTCACTGAGAATCTTGCGGAAACCTTTTCTGACTGATTGTAAAACGTTTTGGCCATGTTATTGCTGCGCGGATGTTAGATGCTCTGCCAAACAAATTCTCTGTTCGCTGGTCTTGGAATAATAACCCCTTAAGAGGCTCACCGAACAGGCCTGACCAATTTCCTCCTCGGCAAGAAAAAGGTTACATGTGTTTTTTACTTGTAGATTTTTTTAAGAGAGGCAGCGAGCTGCTTGGGCCAAACACGGAGCCGGTACAAGGCTCAAGTTTAGTAATACACGTGTTTCATGGCAGGCTGAGAAATCTGCAAAATCCTCCTGCCTGCTTCTCCTGCTGAACAAGCAAGGGGGAAAAGGCTGCCGGCAGCGCTGTAAACCTCCAAAACGGATGGTGTATACACTTACCAACTCGTATCCTCCCAGCTTCTGAGCAGCTTGAAACATAGTCCAAAGGTTTACTGTGAGAAGGACAATAAGAATAAGGATCAATACCACAGGAGAAGAAAAAAGCCACAATCACACACTCCGCACAATAGGGATAGAAACATTATTTGAAGCACTTGTCAACAATCCATTCCCTGCTATTACATTTTTTGGCCTTGTGAACGCTAAGCAGGGGCATCTCAGGAAAGCAGAAAAAAAAGCAG
>JAOUQW010000049.1:16340087-16355469 GCA_028565825.1 Olivaichthys viedmensis
TGTTTTACAGCTTTCTACAAATGATCTGAAAGCTAAAGTGCAGAAACACTAGAATCATATTACAATCATTTTATAGACGGATCTGAAACTGAAAATGGAGTTTATATCACTGACAACATTGATTCCAAACTTTTGAACACTAGTGTAAACACTAAGGTGAATCCCGGTGTTGTCTAAAAGGCCAGTGAGACTGAAGCCTTTAAAAGTGTGCATTAACGTGAGCCATTGCTTTTGCCCCAGGCACACTGCAGGCTCATGCTCCTGGCACGGTGCCCAAGCGAGGGTCAGCCGCAATTTATGGACGTACCAAAAAACAATTAAAACTGTCCCTGCCAAACAGCATATGCTGCACCACCCATCTCAAAATCCAGCGTTTACTTAGTACATCATCCATAGGCTGTGTTTTTCATCCTATTTTAGGAAATGGCACATTCCTGTTGGGGGAGGTTCGTGGAGCGGGGGTGTGTGTAATATCAGCCAGACCAATTTCTCATAAATCTCATTTACAGCCTTCTCCCTCTTGTTCCCCTCTCCCCTCTGCTCTGCTCCTAAATGAAGATGCTAATGTGCAGTTTGACTCAGCTCAGGCCATCTGCGCTGACATTTAACGCGTTGGATGTTTAACATGCATGTTCCGATCGAATGTAACGCAGTTGTGGAATACAGCCATGACGCGGAAAGAGCAATCTGGTTTAAAATAAATAAAACGTGGCGCAGACTTAAACTGAGATCACTGATTGAATCAGATAATTAAGGAGCAGGAATTAGGAGGCTCGTATTTACATAGAACTGTAATCTGCAGTTCATAATGGGGGTTTGAAAAAAAGAAAGAAATAGTGCTCAGCTGGGACCCATGGGAGATAAAGTCACTTCACGCTCGGAGGAGTGCGGAATAACCTGCGCGGAGAACAATCATTGTGTCCTGTTGTAAATTCATCAAAATAAATTGTGTGGTATACACGGGAAGGTGGAAAAAATGCGCAGCGCACGCTTGCATCAGAATTGCTGATGCAACTGTGCTACTGACAACCGCAGCCGGGGAGAGAAAAGGCAGCATATACCACAGACAGCTATGTAAAACTGGAAAGCTTATGTTTCATCTCGAATAATGTGGGTATATGTGTGTGCGGAGATATACATACACTGTATTTTCTGGACTGTAAGACTTTTTTTATTTTTTTTTACTTATACCAAGTCCTGTGACTTACACAGCAAAGTGGCGTATTTGTTATGATTTTTGCATTAGGATTATTGTAATATGCTCATTTTAGCTCGGACAACAGCGACTTGTACTCCCAAGTCTCGATTGATCAGCGCTATGTGATTTCAGAACGATGTTTAAAATATTTAGTTCATTACTTGTTTTATTTAACACATGAAAAGCTTTGTATTCATAAAGAGGAGGAAATCGGGATTTAGCGCTAAGAATCTGAATTTTAGGTGTTCAATGACTTCGGTGTGTATTTCTATTGTATTTTTTTATTTTATTAATTCATTTATTTTTGGACCAACGTATCGTTGCGGTGTTGAGAGTCGAGAATACACTTGGCATCGGTATCGAAGTTAAACTTCTGGTATCGTGACAGCCCTAGTAGCGACAGTAACTGGACAAATAAAAGCTACTTATGAAATGATATTTAAAGGTTTCAGAATTAAAGATATAATGATTTCTTCATAAGGATATACTTACAGACAGATATTTCCCAGGCCTGACAGGAATTAAGATAAGGACTGTAGCAAAGGCTTCAGTTCAGGAATCAATACAGTGTTAAACCGTGGTAACACTAACAGGACAAAAACTAAACTAATTTGCTGATTCAGCAGATACTTATTGCTGGTGATATCCAAACAACCCTGTCGTGTTTAGTTTTTGTCTTTTTCTTTATGGCTGTGCAAATATTTTATAAGAATTAAAAAAGAAATCCTGTTAACATTAATACAACTTGTACAACAAAGTGACTGATTTTTTTCTCTAAGCAGACAGAATGTAGGGGATTGTGTGTTATACTCCAGAGTGACTTATTGTCCTGTCAGGGTGGGGGTGGAGGTGGATAGAGCAGGTTACAGATGACATCTAGATGGCTGAAGTGGTTTACCTACACACACACACACACACACACACACACACACACACACTGCACATTACAGGCCTGACACTGTAGATGAGCTAAGCAGCCTAAGTGAATGTGTTATTTAGTTATTGATATGATAAGATGCTTAATGACATTAAAATACTAGATTTCAGTAATATGTGCCTTGTTAGCATAACAAAAATAGCTGCGGCATAAACAAGGCTATAAATGCCTGAGGCACCCAGCAGAGTGACCATGCAGACTGCATGAAAGCCTGACTTTTTCCACATGGAAGAACCGTTTCTTTTGCATTGAACTATGAAAAAGAACCTAAATCCATTAACTATTCTGTTTACATGCATCCAATTTGGGTTGTCACTCTTAAAAGAATGGCAGAAGCAGGGAGGGAGAGAGAGAGAGAGAGAGAGAGAGAGAGAGAGAGAAAGGGAGAGCGAGGCTGAATATAAGTAGGGCTGTTTGTTAACTCCTGCTGACATAATGTGAATTCCATGGTGGCTACGATTACCAGGGAGATAGGGCAGCATATAAAAGATCTTCTGCCTGCCTCTCAAACTTTGATTTCCACTGAATATAATTACGCGGCCCAGCATGTGCTCTTTGTCAAAGGCAACACAAAAGGAGGGCAAATCATAAGCCTTTATTAGGCTTCAAGCGCTGATGATTTTTCATTATAGCGTAAACAAGGTCAATCTCCCTGTATAAATATGCGATGGCTGCATGTGCGCGGAAAAGCTCCCGTTTACGCGCCGCTTTCTCTTTGGTGAAACAAACGCGTTAATCCTGACCTTTAAACCTATTAGGCACTTCAAAGCCAGAGGAGGATTGAAGGGAGAAAAAAAGAGGAGGAGCCTTCTCTTATCTGCATGTATGATTTGAGATGGTTGGCTCGAGGCCAGGTGCTAATCAACATCACGTAGCTGGCTGCACACTCCGTTCCACAGGATCTCCATGACAACCGGGCTACCGGCGGCGCGTGCATATTTACCAGAAACTTAATATAACTTTGAAGTCAGCACCCCCCCCCCAGTCATAGGAGTGCTGTTTGAAAAGGCTGGATGGGATCGATCTGATTGCGATGCCCCTGCTGAGAAACGGAATATTACGGCCTTGTTAGGAATTAGCGATGCAGGGGGAGTGGGGCACGCCGACTAACGCTGAAGCCATTTGCAATTGCAAGATAATTTATAGCTATTTATTCTCTCTCTGTGAGCTCCATTTTCCCATTGAAGCATCATTTTTTTCCCCCATTTTAAATGCCTGTTTCCAACATGTAGGCACCTTATACTGATGTCTAACGCTGCCTTGTCATACTCGAGATAATTTAATTCACTTTGACTTGCGACCTTTTGGAAATGGCAGTAATGCTGCTTTTAATGTGCCAGCGGATCCGCGGACTTAAAAGCCCTCGGTATATATGTTCCTTTTAAGTCAAGGGCTCACACGCGCTCTTTTGTACAATGTTAGCATAGCACTGGGCCCAGGCAGGGAGCCATGGCTACAAATCCTGCCCCAGTTTCTTGACAAGGCTCGCCGGTTGGAGACGTGCCCACTAATGCCATTCCAGATCCTTGGCTGATAATAAGGGAGCAGTTCTGAGTGCCAGCTCCTGCCCCGCCTCTCCGCTGCGACCTGAACGATTCACGATTCATGACTCCTGAGATCCTCCCCTTCTCCTCCTCTCCCCTCTCCTCCACCGCTCACAATTTGCATATCACTGGCAAAATCTGAATCAGCGAGTTCCACTCTCAGGCTGGAGCGCTGGGTCAACAGTGTGGACCTGCAGAGGCCTAATACGGCGCGAGGGCCTCCGTTTGTCTCATAGGCAAAGCGTATAGGAATGGATCCGCTCCGTTGGCCGGCGGGCGTATTTGCATAATTCTGTGGCCTTTTGCATATATATATAAATAAAACATGCTAACGAGGCTGGGAAAAAAAACGGAAGGCGGGATACTGGGTTAATGCATGAATTCTCCTTTAAGATTACAGGACTTAACTTTGTTTAAAGGGCAATTCATCCTGGTCTGTAAAGAACAATCGCACTCAACCTCGAGTATCCTTCGAAACCAGCGAAATAAGGGCATCGCTCGAACACGACCACTTCTTTTGAATTTCTGCGCTCATGTTTCACTCACATGCCAAAGCTGCATCTTTTATTAATGCTCACAACGAAGGGAAATATGCTGTTCCAGGAAGAAGTAATTAAACAACTCAAAGAACTATTGTTTGCCTGCTGCTCGTTCATTCCAGTGGACAGAAAAAAAAAAAAAAAAGCTCCACATTCTCACAACAAAACGAGCCCCATCTCGGTGGGTAGTAAACTCTGCAATATTAAAGCAATACATCAAAAGAGCATATTATAGCGCCCTGCACTTTAACTTCGAGATAGAAACTGCAAAACTGGTATCTGTCTTCAAATCTAAACTTTAAAAAGCTCAGCGATTCAGTCAAAGTCCTCTCCTTGAACGCCTTGAGGGATGTGAACTCATCTCTCATAATTGCACGATTCTCTATAACAATACCGTGCACAGTATACAGCTGCACTGTATTGGCCTCTCTTTGCTGTTATGGTTTATACACAGCACATAACTGCTGGAGATCAGCAGAGGAAGAGCACAATGGATAAAAGTCACTGACAGCGAGACAGAAATCATTGGTATTCAGCTCACAGAGAATAATGTAGTTACTTGGCGGTGATAAACCATCTTGTAAAGTGTATTCTAGCAGAAAAAAACCTACTGGAGCCATGGAGAGAGAGAATATGTCACAAGGTCTCAGAAGTGACCTTTAAAATGACTAAAGTGAGGAGAGCTGTAAAATAATAGTTTGTCGCAAGAGGCAAAGCCGAAAGCCACCGCCGCTCCACGAGTGTTTAATCGTCGCGCACAGAAATAATGAAGCGGCGCAGCGGCACTGTCACCAAAGGAAATTATCCCGAGGGGGTTAGAGATGGGGTGTGGGGGTGGTAAAAACATATGAACAATCCAAGTCTTTGACAATGTAACCAGACAGGCACCAACGTCCCATTTTTTTCCGCTTTCTTCGTATTGTTGTTGGTGGAGCTTTTCCTCCATCTTGATCTTTTAGGTGCTGTTCGGAAAACCAGCGTTAGTACAATTTCCCAATGCTGCTCTACCTTTTTCTTTTCAGAGAGCATGAGTGCCAGGCCAGGGGAAAAAAAATCAGTGAAAAAATAAAATAAATATCAAGAACAGGAAGCAGTTCAACCACTAATTGCTCCCATCAACACCATCTCATTTAGAGCTTTTTTTTTCTCCACGAGAGCTTCTTGTGTTGTAATTATTCTGTACATGCTTTTGAAATGACCTTGTTGAAACGGCAAGAGAGTCCCTCCACGCTCACATCCACAGAATGATGTATGATTCTGGCTCCCGCTCCTCTGCTCGCAGTGGCTGGGGAGACACAATGCGGCATAATTGTTTAACTGAAGCGGCGTCTATTAACGCAGCGATTGTGCAGCTTTTCAAAATGCTTGTCTATTATTTCTGCATGAATGGAATGGAAATCTCCCAAGTCACTCCAGCGCTTCTAATGCTCGCCTTGCTGATAAATATCAACCGCGTACAATAGAAACATAAACACGTGAGACCAAATTGGTGGACTGTTGCACTGTTATTTGGAATGGAAGACCCCTTTTTTTAATTTCCCAAGCAGCCCAAACCGCTCGGCATAATGGCAGTTAATTACAGTGAAACTAAACACGGGCCGAACGCGTCCCTTGGGTTACTGAGATGTCAATGTGGTATGCAAAGCGAAATGCGTATGCAGCCTGGGAGAGCGGAGCATAGCCAGGTCTTTGACAACCATATCTGCACCTGGCATGGCGTTGGCATCGTTGGCTCGTGTAGAAAAGAGCTTTTCTGCTAAAACAAAAGATGGCGCCCCTCATAATGCATGCATAACACGGAGCGTTTGCTTATTTTCTATGGAAAACATCTGTAGAAGGAAGCATAATTAGCTTCAGGAGACATACATCATTTGGCAGAAAGCATTGTCTCTCAATAATAATGAAGCAAGAATACAGATCATGTGTCATTTGTAACTCCCTATAACTACCCACTTGCCTAAAATGGCTTCTTTATTTGGCGTATCAAATGAGAGAAAGACTGAGAACGTGCGAGAAAGACAGAGCGTTATGGATATGACATATGAACTTATCATGCAAAGTATCTCACTGCCTGCACAAGCTTAGTATCTGTGAGCCAATTTGCATATCTCGTAATGTGTGCTTTCAAGAGAAACACTTTATTTAAAAGTAACATATTTATGTACACATTACAGATATATTGCGGCTTATCAGCGTGTTGGATGTGTGCGTGATCACATGGACCGGGTTTTGGGAGATGACACATTTTCAACAAAGACAGGAGCGGAAAACAGTATGAAGAAAATCTTTATATCATATATCACATCCATATCATTGTGGATCTGATATATCTGAAACTGTCCTCCATAGACTGTAGAAATCTCACAGCTGCGTGGTTACAACGGAAATTGTAATAAAGAATCAATTTTAAAAATGGAGTAAGACTCCCCTCCACTCAACTTTAGCCTTACTGATGACGTTTAGTAAAAAAAAAAAATGGCTCTGTTGATCTTTCTGTTGATCCAGTTGGGTAAAACATGCTCTTCTGCGTGCAATTGGCACTGATATTTGATGGATATATTCTACAATTTCCTTAAAAGTTAAATTACAGCAGTTAAATATAGACCTAAGTGTGTAATTTAAGTGATTCTTTCCAGTGCTCTCACAGTGCTTTTCTAATGGTAAGGTTCACATTTGCATGGAATTGCCCAGATTTACACCAATCATAGAGAGGCTGTGAATAATCAGTATTCTTGTTAGCACTGAAATGAGAAATGAAGGTTGTTTTTTTTTTTCCATGTATTGTCTGTTCCAGCTTGTTAGCAAACCACAGAAAAACTAAATATTGTGATACGTATTGTGTATCTTAAAGATTTATTTTCCATATTGCTCACTACTAGTTTCTCATGTCAAAAAGTAAATACATGCTCTTCAGTTTACACAAAGGGAAAGCCACTCTGTTATACAGAATGCTAACTGAATGGGCAAATCCAAATAAACACTGAATCAATGCCCAGAACACGTCTTTATAAAGTCGTGTTCATGTGTTTGTGTCCATCAAGGATAATATGTTACATAATATATGTGCACTGCATCTCTGCCTCTGCTGTGTGTGACTGTAACACACGTAATAAAAGACCTATGAATGGATAAACAGGGTGAATCAAAGAGTGTCTTGTTGTGACACACATTCATACACACTTTATATAGAACGACAGAAGTGAGGTAAAGATATAAAGAGAGAAAGCTACTGTAATAGAAATGAGTATTCCTGAAAACTCAAGCACATAATCTGTCGACACAAACACTATACTTGTGAGTGTGTGTATTTGTGCACCATTATGGGTGAGTTGAGTATTGCATTACATTCCAACAGCAGACGTAAAAAAAAGGAAAGATGGCCAAATTAGAAAGTGCTGTTAAATGGCCTCGTCCAAAGCTGTGGCTAACAGCTGACTTTGCCATCCAAACCGTATCTTACGCAAATCAGCACACAGGTCACGTGGGATGAGGAACAGCACACAAACACAAACTGCTCGAATAGGGAAAGAATTATACTAATGAAGATAATTGTGATAGAAAAATATACAGACTCAATACATACAACATAATTACCCTTTTATAAGATTTCAAAAGTACAAACATTGAAACCAACTGATACATAAAACTTCAAGAATTATTTCACTATTACGAAACCGGGCGGTTATGAAGACACACCATTCACAATATATCTGCTTGCTTGCACAGCTGATGAAGGACTTGTGCCCGAAACATCCTGTTTCTCTGGAAACTGTGTGTACTGCGCTGCATTTACACATCTACAATTATACATATATTATTGTCTATACATATATAATGAATATTCCTGAAAGCTAAATATATATATATATATAAAAGAATAATTTTGTCAAACACAAAAAGGGTTTTCAAGACTGAAAACTTTTAATATTTTCTCAAAACATGCCAAGAGGTTCATTTGCACTTTGACTTTTTTAATAAAACTATTATTCTGAATGATTTTTGCACTTTAGAAGTTTTTTTTTTTTTTTTTTTACCTGTAAACACTTTTATGAGACCACAGAGAAGTAAGAGTATAGTGATATCATGTCTTTTTTTGTGTGCATATTAACAGTTTTGTGTAAAATGAAACATTGTCTTTGACCCATATACATAGTATACAGACACAATATATGTCATATTTTTACGGGCGTGTTTCCTCTAGCAGGTGCTGCGACTTATACAGTGTTGATCTTTTTCTCTAAGCAGGGTGGGGTGTCTTATACTCCAATGCGACTTAACAGTCTGAAAAATACTTCGGTTTTTCCAAAGTCAGTAACTCTTGATGCATGCGCTGTAAGTAAATAAAGATCAATCTGAAAACCCTGCAAAGGTTTAAGCCTCAGTGGAAGGTCATATCAAAAGCATCCCACCAGAATAACACTTAAAAAAACGCCATGTCTCTTTGACCTAGTTGACTGAGTAAAAGTGTTGGGAACACTAATGCCTCGCTGCTCTTAGCCATGCATGGCTGAGCAAGTATATACTCAGTGTGGGAAAGAGAACGGGGCTGAGCGTCCCCGCTGCTCATTAATGCACATCACAGCCGGACAGATCACATGAGGGGCTTTGAACTGCAACCTCAGCGTGTGGTCTCAACAAAAATCTAGCCTCTACCTCTGGCACCAAAGCTCAATGTGACTGATCGCCATCAACTCCCAACCTCTCTATCAGAGCACAGACCAACACTGGTGCCCATTTCACAAACTGTACACATTTAAGCATGAAAAATAAATGAGCATTCCAGATTGTCTTGGGTGCTTGTAGCAACGCCACATTTCATGCTTCCTGACAAACGAAGACAAGTACGCAGAATCCCAACTGGTACTTTGTTGACAGCTGCTAATAGCGCTGCTGTTGGGTAATTCCTGATGCGGTACAATTTCTGAAACCCTACTAACATGATGTTGTGCTACGCCATCATTAGAACGTGTAACTGAGAAAAGAAGCAACGGAGGAAAAACAGTTCATCAGTATCAGGCACTATAAATATACATGTGAGTGACAAGCACATGCTAGTGTTCCTCTTTGAGCAGTTTAGCTGCAAGCTGCAGAGTTAATGGTCGTTGTTAAGACGGGGACAAAAAAAAAAAAGCTTTCTTTTGATGGATTCATTTGATGTGGAAAGAAGTCTTAAATCACACTGGGCAGGAGAATATTTAAGAATATTACTTCATGTGCAAGTCTAAAATGAAATAATAAAATGCACATATACAGGCAGTCAATGCATCTTACATTGAGGATAAAAATGTATTAAGCCAGGCCAAGGACTTTCAACTGCAATCTTCTGCTGAAGGAAAATAAAAAGTGTTCGATTGAAATCAAGCAGACAATGCAGCGTTTGTTCTCGTGGCGAGGCCGGCTGCAAATTAAAAAGCGCCGTCTGCGCTATCTGTCTTCACTTTTGTTGCAATTTCACGGAGTGGCTAGAAACGGATAAATCCCTCAGTAAACACGTTTGGGTAAATATTCGGAAAGGACTATTTGCGAACGCGATATTTACAGCCAACGCCACTTGAATGCAGTTATATGCCGTGTTTAAGACCATCGAACTGTAATTACTCGGGACCAAAAAATTATGAGGAAAAAGACTGAGGGGCAAAGATGAAGACAATTTGAGAGAAAGAAAAGAGAGAGCAAGATGAAGACGAGAAAGAGAGATCTGATTGGGATCTGCTTTACTGCTGAAAGAGTTGTTGTGGTCAAATATAGAAAAAAATATAGTCTGCTTTATCCAAAAGATCAAATATCAAATCAGCATAATAACATCTTTAAATGTGACACCATCTATCACCGTCTTCTTGACAATTTATGCCTCAGCAAAAAGCTTTTACTGGGGGCCAACTTTCTGACCAGCCCCCCTGCATTCCTTTAGTAAATAGAGGATAGAGACTGAGCAAGAGACTGTGAGAGCGAGACTGAGACAGTGCGAGAGACAGTTTTTTATTTTATTTACAGTTTAACATACTTAACATGTTTTAAAATCTTATCCTTTTATCTCTTGATCTCTTACAAATGTGCCTTTTGTCATGCCAAAGCACCTGGAATTGTCTTGAGTTTTAAAGAGAGAGTAAAACCATATAACAAAAACAAAGCAATCGAGAAGTCCAGTAACTAGGAAGTAATGTTTTTCCCCATGGTCCTGCTACACACGAGACCTTGAGGCTTTGTTTGCTTTGAAGCTATTATCAGAGGCTTTGCTGCGCATTTCGTTCACGTCCACTGCTACAGACTCATTAAACGTTTATGGCGAGACAAGAAGAGGATGCCGGCATGGCCGTGAATCATGGAAGACACGAACGCGTCTAAACGCAGAGAAAGCAGGTCAGGTAGTGGAACTTTGAGAAAGAGGAATTCAGGCGGTTTCAGACTTGGAGTGATGCTCTACTTCCAACTTCTGTCTATAAAACAGAAATCTACAGTACCAGTGTATTATAAAGCAGACTCTGAGTCCTGAAAGGAAGGTTCCATTTTTTTGGCATGAATAATTCATTTAGCCTGTAAGAAATCTGTTGGGGATACGCATGCTTAAAAATCAAGCTCAATATTTCCTTTGCCTGCACTGCATTCCGAATCAATGCACATCATGGCACGGATTGTGCAGTTACTTAATGACACCGGCGCTCCTTTCACTTTCAAGTGTAGAGAAGAAAAAAAAAGTGCCAAATTTGAGACGATGTGGATCTGGAGCGAGAAACGTCGGCTCCTCGCGCTCCTCCCGAGGACTTATTGCCAGAAATGAGCTTTTCGTAACGAAAGGGAGCCAGTAGCGTAATTAGTCCAAATCGCAGAGGAGGACACTAAAAATATCAGCGCAACCTCAAATGTCAAGCCTGAGAGATAATCCATTCCAACAGGGCGGCCCTGAACTCATCTGCGAGGATCTGGTGGAAGATTAAAACAACCAGTAAGCTTCATTATTAAGGTGTCCTGAAGAAAAATGAAAGCTGATGGCTCACGCTGGATGCTTGTCAGAGTTATTCTGCCTGACGTGCCGCTCCTTTCTGTTTTGGATGCTTCCGGCCACTGGAGGCCGTTCGCCGCTCCGCTGCTCGCTTGACAGACAATTGCAGGATTGTGGTGATGTCATTCATGGCTATGGGCTCAAAGACAAATTACGGTGGCTGTTTAAGTGAGCGAATGCGGGCATGTGTGTTTGTGTGTGTGTTCGAGGAATCTTGGCGCTTTAATAAAGCGCTTCATAGCACTTGCAGCTGTCAGGATGCAGAAACTTGCAGGCCCCAAGCAACTTTACGAGCAAATGACGGCAATTTGGTTTCAATCTGACGTGATGCATTACAAACACACTTGCGTGGAAAGTTCTACAGAGGACTTGCACTCTGGCTTTGTCAGAAGTCACTCGTATGGGAAGGCTGTCGGGCTGCGTTTCATATGCAATTCCTAATTGCATCGCGGGCCCAACTGGAGAGCAAACAGAGGAATCGCAGAGTAATGTAGGGTTTGAGTCGTTCAGACTGATTTCAAAGTCGTGCCTGGAAAATGTCATGTAAATCTGGGGGTGTGCAATGACACAGCCAGCTGAGAGCATGACACGGAGTGGAGTCAATCGCCATCTCTCCACTCATCTACGTCACCTCTGGCATTAAAAGAAAAAGTTAGCCATATTAGTAGTACTCACCATCGGTAATGCCTTCACCCAGAGATATGGGATGCTTTTGGGGTGCCTTGATGCGTAGGGTTAGCATAAGCTGTCAATCAAAAAAAATTTTTAACACCTGGAGTTTCTTATGTTTTATTATAGTTTAATCACTATTAGTGCCAAAATTATTGAACAAGTGTTCCACTGAAGACTTTGTATTTAAGAGCCATTTAACTGGCACTCTCAGTTCCTATTTGGACATAATTAGTGCTTTTTTTTAGTTCCTATAGAAAGAAGATTCTAAGTTAGATTATGTTTATAATGTATATAACGTAAGCCAGTGGGCAGTGGTGGCACAGCGGTTAAGGCTCTGGGCTACTGATTGAAAGGTTGAAACTGCCACTGTTGGGTCCTTGAGCAAGACCCTTAACCTTCAATCATAAGTCGCTTTGGATAAAAGCGTCGGGTTAATGTTGTGTGTCTAGATTGTTTCCAATATAAGTCACAAACATTTCTCAAATTACTGATAACCTTTATGTAGATTTTCTAATTTTAGAGTATTAAAATTAGTCCATTTGTGTTTAACCAAAAATGCTAAAATATAGGGTGTTCAAAAACCTTCGATTGGTCCACGTGGATGGCAAATTGATGCAGATAACCAGGTGGACACAGATGCTGATATTCTGAAGAGGCTTATTTATTAGCTACATTGACCATACAAAGCCAGATCTCATGACTACTAGTATTCTATCTCTACATGTACAGGAATACTGTATTAAGTAGGGCCTGACTGATATATTAGTTGGACCTATTGGAGACTGCACTGATAAAGTACCAATAACGTCTCTTAGAAAAATTATGCAGAATGCTGGGGGACGCTAATCGCTTAAAGGAAGTGATTTTATTTTAGTGCGTGAACACAGTTTATTTGTAAGATGCTGTTATATTCTCTTGGATGGTCAGGATTTGAACTCTGGTCGAACCCTTATGGAGTTTTTCCACTGGACAGTGTGGCACAGCACAGCTTGGCTCGGAAAATTACCCATAATCCTCCACATTGTCGCTATTTCCACTGCCAAGCGAGACACGCCCTACCTAAGTACCCGAGCTAAATTTGGTTACCCTTCTTGCCCAGGTACTAGCGAGCATTCGGGTGGAGCTAGAAACAGTGCAGACCATCGACGCAATCGTCACAGAATGGTCCTGATTAATGTCTCTGACATACTCTTCAGTAGTGTAGTGACTGCCTGCCAACGTTTCTTACTCTTTTCCAAAGTGCTTTTTCTGGCGGCTTTATGAAGAAACATCACAGTTTTAAAAAGCAATTCAATGTTTCGGATTCATTTTTTATTTACTTACACACAGTAATGTTTTCTTATCGCTATTTAGCTTAATCTTACATTTCTTCCCCGTGATCGGGTAAATCTGCCATATTTTCGTTAGGGCAAATTCCAAATGGCTTCTTATTCACCTTGTTTGCGTCCTACATAGGGTATAACATAACGGAGCTGAACCCCCTACCTAGTGCCCTCATGATTAGTGTAGAATGAGATTTGAGCATGACTCCTTCTGTGTGTGTGTCCTTTTTTTTTCACTCAAACTTCTCTGTAGATTAAAGTATTGGCACGCTCGTGTTTGGGTGCGCGCACTGCCATTAAAACAAACTCGATGCGTCTCGTGCTTACTAGTTCACTCTATGAGAGAGAATCAAGTCACCTATCAAGTCACCACCTGATAACCTCCAGAGAAACTCCTCCTACTTTCACGGATAGAGTTATGTGATGGGAAACCAACACACGCACTCGACCAGGATACAGATAGCCCTGGGTTCGGATTTGTTGCCGAGCCGCGCTGTTTGGTGGAAAAACGCCATTAGACAGCTGCACCACTCAGGAGCCTTTACGTTTGCTCTTGTTTGACAGTTGTAAGAGTTCATGTTATTGACTTGTTTGATAAGTATATTGCTCTTTCTGCTCTTTATTTGAGTTTGAGAAATTGACAATAATATAAAGAAAGCCTTGTTTACCGAAAATTGCTGTTGACCCATTTTTGAGCATTACTCCTTAAATCGGTATTGGTATCAGCAACAAATGTTCATATTCGTCGGCCCTAGTATTGAACACGATGGCAGTGTTACTATTAAGACATATCTGTTGTAACTCACCAAACGGGATCATTTTAACTCAGAGTAAGTTAAATACAGAGTGAACATACTGCATAATATATGAACATACATATTATAGGGGAGTGTCTTAAAGGTTCGACATGACACTGCAAACTCCATTAGCTGGACCTGCTGGCAAAGCGAGCATCAGGTTTAACAGCGAACAATCTGACATGTGACAGAATCGCAAGCTTGCTGCTGTAAAACCCATTTAAACTAATAATACTGACCCCAGAGTCACGGCAGCAGAAAACCACAAAGTACATGAACAGGCCCTGCCACACACACACACACACACACACACACACAGATATACACAAACCTCAATCCCCAGCCCAGCGCTTTACTTCCACTTCGCACACAAAGCTTGCAGTCGCGTGCATCTGGACTGTGTGTTTTTCATTACCAAATCGAGGGAAGTATTGTAACTTCGCTGGACAATTATGCAAATTGCACTGAGGGGTAAAACAATTTCAGATTTTAAGAGGGGGGTTTTCACTCTGACCAGGTCGGGGAGTACGGAGGAAATAAAAACAAGTATAACTTTGGATTGAAAAAGAGTCAGCCCTTCGCTTTGGTCTTGAAATCTTAATACGACACATGGATGAGGCATATGGGCTATTAAAAAATGCATGACCTTTAGTAATTCAATCCAGATTGTGAAATGGGTGGAAAAAAAACCCCAGTCCTGAATCATCAAACCTAATGTAGAAAACAGCGCTGGGGAACATACGTCAAACGAGAACTAGTCCATACAGACAGAGAGAGGGCTAGAGATACAGAGAGAGAGAAAAAAAGATGGAGAAAAAAAGGACAAAAATTACGAAATGTAAAGGTGGTCTCTTTTTCCCTGTTTAATGCAAATGATTACCGTAAAAGCGTGTGTCATGGCTAATTGTATGCTTTGCGCATGGAAAACAGTAATCATTTTTACATACTGTTTACTTAACTGCTCGTACAATCCTTCTCGAGTGTATTAAGTGATTAGTGTGGATGGAGCCTGCCTGAGCTTGTCCATGCGTTCAGCATGCAGCGCCAAAATGGTTCTGACTCCAACATCTGGATGGCATTAATTACCTGCATTAAATCTAGCAAGGCCAAATACAAAGAGAGAGAGAGAGAGAGAACACAAGAGAAGGAACGAGAGAGAGGTCTCCTATGGAATTCGGGAAATTTCCCTGCTGTACTTAAAAGCAATACTTTTTGGTAGAACAGCACATTTCCCAGGCCTAAAACATAACAATACACTGCTCTTCTTCTTCTATTTCCAGCATTTCTGGTGGAGAAAAAGCGTTTTTGACAGGGTTTTGCAAAATGGGCCTTGAACAAGCGTTATTACTCTTATAACGGAGGATCTTACATGA
>JAOUQW010000049.1:16378732-16393332 GCA_028565825.1 Olivaichthys viedmensis
ACTCAGAATGGTACAATAAAGAAAAAACATCCAGTGAGCGGCAGTTCTGCGGATCTTGTTGATGAGGGAGGTCAACGAAGAATGGCCAGACTGGTTGGAGCTGACAGAAAGGCTACGGTTAATCAGATAACCACTCTGTACTATTGTGGTGAGCAGAAAAGCATCTCAGAATGCACGACGCGTCGAACCTTGAGGCGGATGGGCTACAAAGAGAGGCCATACCCCCAGTATTAGTATATTATTCCCAATAAAGTGCTCGGTGAGTGTAGAATTAGTTCAAGTAGTGAGGGAAAAAGCAGGGGGGTTCTAAGGACCTTGAAATAACATTAAATTAAAACTGGCCATCTTTAATCAGACGTCCAAGGACGGCTCAAAGCACTGCGTTATCACAAAGTGTGCTGACCATAGCCTAATATGGCTGAATCGTCTGCCTCTCATTAAGACGAGGTTCAAATCATCGCAAATCATTTTCTCTCTGCTATTAAAACCAATGAGCAGGTTCCCAAGTGGCTAGGCTGCCTAAGGTTATGCCCTATTGTTGGGCGATCACGAGTTCGAATCCTGATGATGCCACAGCCATCCATCCAACATAGAGCCAATCACAGGTGTCTGTTCACTTCAACAGAATGTGGCAGTTAGCGCTCTCCTTTGAGTGTGTTCAGCTGTCCGGTGACGTTGAGCGAGTGGCCGTTTGAAAAGAGGAGTTGTCTCGAAAGAATCTCACGCTCTTTTATTGGAAACTGTCGAGAGAGAGAGAGAGGGGAAGCACTAGATAATGTGGTGGGAGCCACAATGACTAAACTGGAGCAAAACTGGGTAAACAATCCAAAAAATTATTGGCAAGAAGTTAAAAAAAAAAAAATCTATTTATGTCAGGAAGCAACTCTGAATCTGAGCACACCATCTTTGAGACGGCTAAGCAAGACTTCACCGATCAGCGAGTCACGGCATGGTGTCAATCGATTATAAACGCAAAATGAGCTCTCTCACCAAATATTACAGGTCATTTCTTTCATTGAGGGCTCTCACATTCACCTTCTGGCACGCGCTTCCGCTGGCTGTCATCCGTGTACAAGGCTGTGTGCTGAAAAAAGCCTCGCCTTTAATTATTTAAACACTCCCGATTTCTGCATGTGAACAATTGCTTTTTTATTCAGGGCCTTCACTTATAGCCAAACTTTTTTTCTCTCTCTCCTTCTGTGCCCATGCTTGTGCGTGCTATTTCACTTATGATCGAGGCAATTTCCACATCAATTGCCGACAGCTCCCTTTCTTCCTTTACCTGCGTTAAGCGGCATTAAAAACGCTCTGGCCAAGAAAACAGATGAAAGAGCCATAGTCTTAAAGGCGCCTCGTCGCTGCCTGCAATTTCCAAATTAAAAGGCGGACAGGTTTATTCTGTGTCGCTCGAAATTTGTTGCTAATTCAATACCCACTTCAAAAAAGATAAATGGACTTTCTGAGAAAGCCAGTACTTGTACCTCTCAGATTGGCAAAACCTGCGTTCCGGAACTTGTTTGCGTGGATTATTGATAATTAATAAGTTTTAAAAAATCAAATTCGTAATGCAGTAACAGTAAGGGAGGCTCAGGCTTGTCTAAAGGCCACCAGAAAAACCAGTATAAGTAGGGCCCTATGATTTCCACGATGTGGGGAACACAGACGGAATGATGGAATTGAGATGCAAAAACTGAGATTTGGAGAGATTAGTACAACATTTCTGAACATATTTAACGTTCAGAACAATTTTCCCTTATACTATTATTGAATATGTTCCAATTTATTGTTCTTTTAGCGAATGCTGTTCTTCAGAAATCCTGTCATGCGTCTGTGTTTTTGGATACGTTTGTATACTTCACGTGCACAGAATCCACCACCTGCACGTAAGTGAAGTCACGTGAGTTAGCTGGTTGCGTGGGAATAATACAATACATACAAAAGACTAATAAACAAGTTGAGTTTGAGTTTGTTAGGTCAACTTGCTCTGTTAGTGCAATAGCATTACAACGGCTACAATAAAAAAAATCCAAGAAAGCAAGAAATTGTATTTCATAGGATCCTACACCTGCAGCGATGTTGCTGCTGCTAATCCGGTGCCGGTGCCAACAACAGCTATAGGTGCGAGTTATATAGGTAGATGAAGAGCTAGAGTTTGACACTACAGACATACAGAGGAAAATCGAAGGAGACTGTAGTGAAGACAGAGTAAGAAGTTCTTTTTCTCCACTGATATGAGTGATTTGTTGTTACAATGTTGAAGGTAGTTTTCTAAGACCCTGTGTTTCGGGCAAAATCGTGCATTGTGAGGTTGAGTGCATATTGCAAAGCTTAGCGCATGTCTCTGGTGCGGCGGGTGTTTCTGTTTTGAATAATTGATGTAATGTTCTGTCGACACCCCAAGCCCTCCCGTGGTTTTCTGTGAACACCCCCTGCTAGAAACACGTTATCAACGTGATCCCTCACCGGTCATCATACTAAATCTATAGGCCCTCTGTCTATATGACAGCATTACTGTATTATGAGACGCACTTGGAGCAACTCTTGTGTCCATATGTTCCGGGACATTTTGCCTCCCTCCCGACTCGCTGGATCGCCGCTCTCTTGCTGTTCCAGGACCTCATGATTTACAAATTAAGCACTGGAGAAAACCCACTAGAAGGATAAAACTGGGCCCAAAACTCACACGTCCAATTCATGTGGCAGTTTCAATGCACGGTTTATTTCCCATCAGCAGAGGTGCTTTTTAAGGCTGCCTTCTGCAACTGAAAAGGGCTGCCCTGCTGAATGATCCCTTTCTTTTTGTGGGTAACAAAGAAAATTGAGAGAGAGAGAGAGAGAGAGAGAGAGAAAGAGACAGAGAGAGGGAAAGAGAGAGATGGCCCCTGGTTCGCTGCCAGAATATTCTGCTTACCAAGCGAATCTGGAGGCGTTCTGACTAAATGCATTTCGAATCCTGACAGCATAAACAGGCTAATATAGTCGTTAAAAAGCGACTTATTAACAGTAGAGAAACGTACGCTCGCAATGCATGCAAAGTAATAAGGTTAGGCGAGCGACAGTAAATAAATCACAGATCTTTTTTGTTGCCCTCTTATTGATTCACGTTTGCAGCTGTAGCCTTCGTGTAAGCTTAAGCGACAAAGCGTCCATTATTGATTCTCCTATCTAATCTCGGCGCAGGCATCTAATACATCAGACGATTCAAGGGCAATTTAACATTTGCTTCCATGGACTGAGACAAAGCCGTATGCAAATTCAGGCAACTGGCAAAGTAAAAAAAAAAAAAAAAAGGAAAAAAATATGGCTGCTGTATAATTACTCTCTGCTAAATAGGGAAATATGTAAGTATAGCTCTCTTAGATGTCTTTTCAATCTGCCTGAAAACCTAAACGTTCTGGACGCCAAATGGACATTTCCTCTCACCAGATTCTGGGCTAAAATAAGACGCTTCACAAAAACCTGGATATTCTTGTTGGGCTGTTTCTTGGCTTC
The DNA here is from genome assembly GCA_028565825.1 of Olivaichthys viedmensis. Lineage (NCBI taxonomy): Eukaryota > Metazoa > Chordata > Actinopteri > Siluriformes > Diplomystidae > Olivaichthys > Olivaichthys viedmensis. Next base: position 16,382,225 of record JAOUQW010000049.1, read on the forward strand.
CAGCAGGTATCTGCTGCCCAGGAATGCAGCCAAAATGACATATTTATATGGCCATAAAGCCTGTGCTGCGGCATTTATATTCGACAGCGGAGGACTGTGCGATAACTGAGGCGTGTTACAAATGTATAAATGCATGTCAGGTTGTTTCAAACCAGTTCCAATAACATAAATACAGCAGTAACCTTTCATTTGGGATGTTTTTTTCTTTTGTCTTTCCTGCCTCTCAGAATGATTATGCTGACAATAGTGTGCTCCTAAACTAATTAACACTGAGACAGGATATTGTTCAGCGAGAATGAGAGATATACACAAGACAGAGCAAAAATGGAGGAAAACGCTAATGAGAAGGTGGCGTCATGCCTGTTTTAGAGGCACATTCCAGCTAGATTTTTTATTTGATTTATCAGGTTATGTCGTATAGCGCCGCTACAGCATCCAGCGTGTATTATGGAAATGCATTTACTGGTAAATCTTGTACCGCTTACACCACGAGCATTAGTGGTATAGCTCAAATGTACTGTTGCAAAGCAAGGTTCTTTTATTTTATTTTGACAATTCAGCTGAAGAATGCCTGCCAAGTGCAGCGTACCCAGTGTAATAAATACAAAGAGATAAAAGCTAGGTTTTTACCGTTTCCCAGAAAAAAAGATGCAGAACAAAAAGTGCTTAGCCGAATTAGGATTATTTACGAGCGTGTAGCCAGCACTGCAGACGGGAGGACTATGAGAGAGATCCGAGAGCAGAATTATTGAAACTGCAATCCACACAAAACCAATGCCAGAGATAAGTTCTTTGCCCTCTCGGCCTCAAGAGAACAGAAGTCGAGCTGAGGTAAGGTAGCTAGCTATTGTTACTGTATCTAGGGAGATAACTAGATAGATCGGTAGACAGAGCACTTTATTGATCCCTGAAGGAAATTGTTTTGTCACAGCAGCAAATAAGACACATCGCATTACGAGGACGCTACGAAACACTAATCTTACAAGGACACAGTGTTACAGACAATAAGTGAACAAGTAAGAAATAAATAAAGTGATGCAGTGGTAAAGTAAAGTGGCAAGTGAGTCTACTCCATTGTCAGGAGATAAAGTGTCAAAGTGTACGACATAGCAGCAATAAAACCGTTGAATGAATAACTAAATAAATAGTAAACAGATACATCTAGTGCAGGTGAATGAGAAAGTGTGGCATGAGTTGTACATTGCCTACGGACTGGATGAGTTATAAAGTCAGCAGGTATAGAGGACTTCCTGTACCGCTCCTAACTTGCCTAACTTTTAACTTCTGGCTTGTTGTCAGCCATGTAGCTAAGTCTATGCAATCAATGTTTTTCCAGTTTTTAAGTTTAATGAGTAAGAGCAAGCTAGCGGGGAAAGAAAAATGGAAACTGCCTGCCCCAAAAGCGGCTGTTGGGCACCATCAACATCATCAGACGTCATCATCTGAGGATTCAAACTGGGAAATCTTGCTAGAGAGACTACTGCTCTGTACTGAGGCATGTTTACAACAGATGTATCAATGGTTACAATTTTTCAACTTTGTCCCTTTCTTGCCACCCCTCACCTCTTTTCACCCTGGCTCACCATCAAGTCAGCCAACATGAACTAAATCTTTGAATGCATCCTCAGCTTCCCAGCGAGAGAACCATTTGCAGTGACACAAGACGGAGCTGGTGTGCCTTATGGTTCACTTTAACCGGCAAGAAGCCCTTGCTCCAATTCACGCTGCATATAAGCAAGTTTGAAATAAAGTGCGAGAAAAGCCATACCCAGTTCAGCCTTCTCCCTCAGAACGTCCTTGAAGTTGAGGCCGCTGTTGAGCGTAGACTCTCGGTAGCGGTAGAGGCCTTCCCTCTGGCCGTTCTTGCCCAGCTCCTTGAGCGTCGAGGGCTTTAGAGGCAGAGCACGCAGGCCCTTCTTCCAGCACGATGAATCCCACACTGTCCATTTCACCAAGTCTTCCAACTTCACGATGACCTTCTCCGACACGGCGATCACCTCGTCCTGCCCGGGGGACAGAGACGGCATTAGACAGGTAACAGGTGGCCAGAGGCGGTGAGAGATTGTGTGTGTGTTTGTTTGCATGCACGGAAGCTCATACATTCTGAATGAAATGTGAACTTTGCTATCAAAAGAGACTTGATTCCTCAGACAGGCAGAACACTGCAGGCAGTGAGGCCAATCTCACAAAGCGATGTAATTACACCAGCAGAACAACATGCTCTTCACTTGGAAGTAGGCTTAGGTACATAAACTTGTTTTTTTTTTTTTTTTTCATTCCCTCATATGGCGCACAAACACTGCCATTGCTAATTGCCCTGCTGGACTAACAAAAATCATTATTTAAAACATAAGAATAAAAAACACTAAAAAGAGAGAGCAGCTTTGCCTACGAGGTATCAAAGGTTAATACAGAGGTCTTGTATATGGAGTAGACATGTTCTCATAATCATGATTATATGATATATTGCAATATATATTATTGTGGACACTTCAAAATGACAAGGTGGACAGCAGGAAGGCGGCATTAAAAAAAAAGCTTTTTTTTTTTCCTTCTAATTACGGACAAATTTGAATGAGCATCACATTGACCTTTCTTGGCATAGACCATCCCATAATTCTGTTCACCGAACAACAGTTCGATGAAAGCTTAAGTTAACATTTTCGCTGCTTAACAAGAACGTATACGGTATTGTGAAAATATTATAAACCATGATCATCTGTGACGCAATTATTAAGATATGGAAATATAATATCGACACATGTCTATAGGTCTATATATGTAGAGGGGTTCTGAGCAACAGATGTGTCTATATTTTCCCTGACCAAGCAACTTAGCATTCCATAGCATTCTTTTCTACAGGAGTAAAACTACGGAGTCGCTCACTTCTTCCTGCCCACGTGACATCTCCCAACCATGACCCAATAAAAGCAAACACACACATAACAGGGAATGCCTGCTTTCCAAGGGCTAGCTTCCTCTTAGTAGAGTTAGTAACAGTAACAGTAACATCTAATCAAACCATATGCGGTTAAGACTGTTTTGGGTTAAATCCTTGGGCCAGTGTATCATCTTTTTGCTCTCCAACAATAGAGCCCATTGTCCTACTGAAATGAATAATATTAGACTCATGAGTAAAGCTGAGTCATAAGGAGAACAGAGCCTTATTCAAGTAATATCTTGAAATATCTCCTGGCTTTCATTATATAAAGCACCCTAAACAACAAAGCAATCAGCGAACAGATTATTACATAACTGCGTTCACCAAGCACTCAATTACAACGTCAAGCTTGAATCTCATATTCTGTTTAGGGTCCTGGAGAGCACAGATCCCCTACAACAGCTCCATAACATACTTTTATTAGCTTTATTATTGACTGATACCGAATTGAATGAGAACTGCGTATAAACATGATTATGACTTGGGGGGAGGGTTCTGCTTGGGTTCCATATTTGTATATGTGTTTATGTACAGCCCATATAACATATAAATCAGGCAATGCTTAATTATTTGGTGTAGTACTAATGTTTTATGATCATTTATGGATTTCATCAGCTTTCTGAAATGTGCAAAATCTACTTTGTGCCAAAAGGGAGGGTAAAGCTTCAATCGTTTTCTGTCTACCAGGTTTATTAGGTCCAAATAAAGAAAACTAACTGGAGGGAAAAGTAGTTCATTTTGTAATTCTCATTATTATTTTTATGCATACATCACTGGGGCTCCAAACCATGAGCAAGTAAAATAAATCTGATCAAAACATGAGCCAAGGATATGATGCGACATCTCTAATTTCCTTTTATTTTCCATGTGGGGGGATACATGCATTCCAGGAGGTTTACACAGCGTTCCTCCTTGACATTCGAACATTGCTGCAGTCTAAACAACATTTTTTTTGGCCTTCCTGCAAATGGAATCGCCGACTCCGGATTACGCACCTTAAAGTTATCGCGGCGCGGCGGCGAGCGCAGGCTCTGTGCACAATAACCACTTAAGCGCAAAGGCATCTGTTTCCATGCCCCTATAAAGCTAAGTGGGTCAAACGCTGTTAATCCTAATGGCGACACAGCAAACTTTACTATGAGATCATGTGGCCGAGCCCGCCACTTTGAAGATCTGACACTGAGCCCCAGCTTTGACAATAAACATAAGACAAAAGACAAAATTTATATAAAAGATTTAGGGTGCCTAAAATAAATGAATTATTATTTTTTATAAAAAAAAAATAATAATAATATTTTTTTATTTAGGGTGCCTAAAATATAAATATTATAATATAAACCGTGATTTGGACAGAGGTCCTTTATCAGCTGCCTAAGCAGAGTGTTTCTGTAGCTGTAGGAGGTCAAACTGGTTCCCGTTCAAAATTCTTCGACGCTTAAAGCATAACATTCGATCCGTAGGTGTTCCCGAAGTTCAGGGAGTGCCTATGAGCTTCTTTCTGCTTAACTTCATTACTGCCATAGCAACAACGAGCAGTGTTGAAAGTGATGTCATTAATAATATGACGGTAAGTTTGCAGTGGAAAAAGATATATAGCATTGTTTACCGTCTGATGTTGACCGAGACTACGAGGATGATTAATTCTATTCATTAAATGGACTCCATGTTTTTAGGTTTGGGGTTGTGGGTAATAACAATCGGCTCCTTGTAATTAGACTTTAAGGGGGGAGTGGAGCCGTAAAGTAAGAGAGCGAAGGCCCTCGGACAGCGTCACACTGAGTGCGTCTCACTCCACTGAGTCGACGGGTCATGCCAGGAATTCCCCAGGTCACTGCAGATTTGTCCACCTGCTTGCACGCCTATTGAATTATTGACCCGGGAACATGAAAAGAGGAAGCTGATTTTTGTAAAGCTGAAAGTTAAATGAACTTTTTTTCCCCTCCCCTCCTTGTTAATTGATCTCACCCTGAGCTCAAGTTAATCCCTTCAACATGTTTAGAAAAAAACAACAACACCAAAAAAAGCTAATATACTTGGATATGGGAGCAAACAAGCAGTCTGCGCAATTTGATCCAGCTGTAATGCACTGATATCTATGAAACTGCCCAGTCTTCTCATAAACAACTTCCAATTATGTAACTGAAAAATGCCTTACATCCAATGCCACTCAACATAATGCTCAACTGATAATAGGTATTCGTGTGAATCTGGATGAGAATGCACGGCAATTCCACGGAATGGCTTACATGAATACACCATATAACCAAATTAAATCCGTTTGTCATGAAACACTAGAGACGCGTGATGCAAATGCGCGATCCCGACGCCTAAGGGGAGAAAACAGTGAGTACAAACTTGAGGGCAAAACGGACTTTTTTTACATTCAACCCGTAGTTAATGCGCAACCACCATTATAGAAGGCTGACTACTAAAAACCTGTAACTCAGTCAGCCAGTTTGGCAGGCCCTCTAACAAACGAACATGGGTCACATTCTCCAGCTGACGAGAAGCGTAAAGCTCATGTTGAAGAATGTTACCTTCCGAGAGAGAGAGAGAGAGAGAGAGAGAGAGAGAGAGAGAGAAAAAAAAGAAAGAGAAAGAAATGGAAAGAGACTGATGATCTCATTTGAACTATAAATACGTCTCAGGCATCCAAAACAGAAACACTGGACTTCTGCCAGGCACAAAAGTTGGGTTTGGATCTCTGCCACACAGCACCTCTGCAGCAGCCCCCGCTTGCAAGCTTGACTGTTTTGTCATCCAAATAACAGCAGAGAGAAGTAACTATATTAGATAGGAACACCGTTCCCTAGATCCAGTGCCTGGACTAGATGGGGATTATATGCAAATCTATGTGCGCTATCAATCCATACTGTACATGTGTCCACACACAATGCAGGAGGTTGCATGCGGCTATGCAAACTACAGCAGATACAGAATGCACTCGGTGCTCGCTGGAATCTAATATGGAACCTATTTATAATGCGCAAAACCCCATTAAGTTCTGCCCTTATGTCACATAAGTGCTATTCAAGAGTATTGCCAGTGTCGACACTGCTTTTGCTCCTGCCAAAAACGTTGATATTACAAGCGATGGGGCAACAAAGCTTGCAGAACAACTGGGTCCAATTAAATACAGGGGAGGGGGAAAAAATAAAAAATGCCTGCTGTGGGAGTAGTTTTCTGCACTCTACCAAAAAACCCTTCTGAAATTAGAAGTATTCTGCGCCGAAGCATAATCACAAACAGAAAGAAAAAAGAAACACACGCACTTGCCTCATTTAAAAATGACAACAAAAAACCACAATATTATGCGTGAGGAAAGATTCAATCCAGAAAGATGAAAAGGCAAAGAGGAAAATGATGAGAGGAGCGAAACAGCCCTGTTAGTGAAATATGAACAAGGCAGAGAAAGCAGACACAGTCAGTTCAACAAACGTAAAAACAGCACATGGCTGAACCGGAGTGTAATGTTGCCCTCTCTAGGCTCAAGGCCTAAGTGTTAAATTCTATAGGCTCACTGCCAGAGAGAGAGAGAGACAGAGAGAGAGAGAGAGAGAGAGAGAGAGAGAGGGAGAGAGAGAGTGTGTGTACTGCAGGCCTAGAGCTGTTGAAGCCACCACTGCTATCCTCTAATGAATGACTAACTCCTGCCAGAGGGGAAATTACATCACCTGGGTGTAGAAACATAAATGCATCTGGAAACACAGTGCCCTGCTTTCATCCCAGCAATCATAGTTATTTTACTGATCACATACACACACACACACACACACATGCTTGGCGAACATTAGCACACTGGCTGTCGTTTTGGGGAAAAGCTGATTATCGTTTCCATTCTGGTAGGACAGAATGCAGTTCTTGCCTAAAAAGCAGATGTCTTGCGAACGCTCAAGGGAAGTATCTTAAACATGTCCTGTATGTCCTTCATCAACAGAACACGATGTTCCTGGGCAATGCAAAACAATAAAGTGGGCTAATTGTGTTTTGCAGTGCCGTTGCTGTTTTCTGCAAACAAGTTGACCTCATGCAAAATAGCACGGGTTACTTTGTGCAAATGCAAATGCAATTTAATTGGACAGTGGTGCCGAGCATGTTGGCCTTGGGAAGGCGCAGGCGTTGGGAGGCTCATCTTACTGCAGGTGGTTGGGCTGACACTGCGCCTCATTGTTATTTAAATGTTGCACGTCTCATTTAGCAACTACATAAAAGACACCGAGCACAAAGGACTAGATGTATATCCCTTAACTTTTTTTCCCCTTGCACAATCAGGATGGAATACTAGAACTAGAACAAACAGGCCACACCACATGACTTAACATGACCAATTCCTCCTAAAAACAAGCAGATAGCAATCTGTTTCACTCTTACTCCAACCTCATGTTGTTAAACGGCTAACAGTTGAGCGGTTGTCCTTGGGCTCGTAATCTGTCAATCAGTCGTGTATGATACATTTGAAAAGCAAATAGTTCACCTTGCTAGTGAGTGAATGGGTGAAGGAGAGCAGTGGGAAGTTCCCAGATCGGGTGGTTTTCTCCTACTATTTTTAATTGGCTCAATTTTAATCACATTGTGTCTGAAAAAAAAAAAAACAGAAAAGAAAAAAGTCTTGGGTTGCTAGATATAACTTGGCAAAGGTACATTATTTGGGCTGACTCATAGCGAATTAGGTCAGCGCGCATCGCCCGGAGACGATCCAAACCCGGTGACCCTGCTCCGGCCAATTTCCGTGGGCCATAACTACAATGTTTCCATAGTTTAACGTTCATCTGGCAAAGTTACATTTTGGACTGGTTTACATAGTTGGCTAGGTTTTAAAGAGTGTACCGAGCTGGAAACAGCTCTCTCCAATCTGACAACCCAGGCGCGGGCGGTGTGTGTGTGTGTGTGTGTGTGTGTGTGGGGGTCTGTTTGGAAAGAGGACAGGGTCCCTGATCAACTGAACAAACAGAGCGTTAAGTCGAATGTTTTGGGGGGGGTTTCTTTTTTGTGCGCCTCCAATTCCCCCTCGTTACGCTGCGTAAACAGCGTGCGCTCAAGGGCGCTGCAGCGCGCCGTTTGCGTGAGCCGCGCATGCACCACCGCAACCTTGACGTCTTGACGAGAGGCCAGGCTTTCGCGTTTAAGCCAAAAGCCCCCCAAAAAGAGCAACCTGTTGCTTATGATGAGAAAGGAAACGTGATGCTCGGGTCCTCGGTGAAGGGCAGCATGCGAGTGAAAGTTCAAACCAAGAGGAGTTGTTGTGGGTTTCCTCTCTCGCCGATTAGACGCTGGAGGTGAGAGGAGCCCAGACACAGGCTTAGACCTCCGTTGCGTTCATCACATTAGTGTGAACCAGCAGCTGCGCTCAGAAACAATTCCAGCTGCATGCTGCATCGCCAAGGGTTCAATCCCCGTCACAAATGCGCATTTCTGTCTTATTGTGTGTGTGGGGGGGGGGAATATGGAGCAAAGGCTGCAGCATTTGGACAATAATAACCTTCCCAAATGTCATCGGTCGCCGCCGCTGGCTTCATCAGCCTGCTGTAATTAATCAATTCCCAGCCGGGGGAAGGAGCGTCTGCGCGCGCAGGCTCGTGCGCATAACGCTGCGCTCCGACGTCCCTGCTCTCGACGTGTACACCCATGATTACGACACGCTGGCCAAGAAATAAACGAAACGAAAGTGCGCCCGGCTTTTCCTGCAGAACGAGTGCAAAATGTTCGCCGCCCCCCCCTTTTTTTATTCCCATTATCATTATCATTATTATTATTATTGCAACAACACAAATATTTAAAAATGCAAAAATGCAACAAAAAAAAAAAGAAAAAAGGAATAATAATCATTTTTCTTCTGCCAAATGGACGATATGCGTCGGCTATCAGAGCACTGGACGTGCTGTGTTACCTCATCGTCGCAGCGCAGCACGTCTGGTGTATTTCATCTGATGAGCCGTGCAAGAAAAAAGAAAAGAAAAGAAGAAAAGAAAAGCAAACGATACGGTGACAACTTTCGCCCCAACAGCCACACGACTCTCGTATTTTGTAAACGAGTCTATTCTAAATGCACACGATCGGACAAGAGAGAGATCCAGACGCGGGTTATTATGGGGGGGGGTTTAAGGGGGGTTTAAGATTGTTATTAAGCGTAATGTGCGCTCTCTGTTGTTTGGCGTGAAGGACGACGTCTGATCTCGCTGAATAAAGCCATCCGGCGACTTGAATGAAAAAGAAATCGCCTCGGCACACACACACACACACACACACACGCACGCACGCGCGCGCGCACGCATAACGCCGCTCACATGTCATCCATGTGCTGGGAATGAAAATGAACCGATCGATCGATCGGTCGGCGCGCACGCGTGCACGCGCACACGGTGCGTATTTCAGATGTAGATAAATGTGCCTTTACCTCTCCGTGAGTGACGGCCCTTCCCTGGGGAGTATGTTCTGGCAGAAAATAAAGTTTCGAGCTGGATAAAAGTTGCTTGGTGGTCCTTTCTTCCCAGAGCAGCTGGAGCTCGGCTATGCACACCGGGTCCTCCGGCTTACAGCGCACGAAGAAAAAATCGCCGAGGGACAAGATTCTGGCTTTGGCCTCGAGCTTGAACCGAAACGCCTTGTAGAAAATGTAGGGTCCGTGCAAGCCGCAAGGTGAGCCGACCCACTGCGGAAACAGCAGAGGAGAAGTCATTAATTTCAGCCCAATTTCCATTCCAGCGCGCGCGCTACGGAGGACTAGGTCATATGCAAACGTGTGTGTGTGTATATATATATATATATAAATAAATAAAAACAAACAAAAACAGATTGGTGTAGCTTATAAAGCGTATCAGCGACGCGACGCGACTCTCCCCCCCAAAAAAAACAACCAAAAACCCCCCAAAAATCCCCTAATTCGCGCGCACAAGCGGTTAACGAATACCTAATCCCCCCCCCAAAAAAAATTAGGAACTTTTTCTCGCAAGTTTCCTGCGCTGAGTCAATATCAATGCGTAACGCGCGGGGGGGGTTAAAACACAAAAAGAAACACGAAATATACGCAGCAACAACAACAAAAACAAAAACGAGTTTCCAAAAAAAAAAAAACCCCAAAAAAAACAAAACCCCAAGTGCGTGCGTCTAACGCGAAAAGGGGAATAAAAGCGCGGTGGCTGATGATACCGTGAGTGAGTTGGGCTCCATCTCGACGCTCTGAATTGATTAAACTCAACATTCTCTCCAAAAAAAACTTGTTGGCTTGAATGGATTGCCGAAGGTCCTGGAAGGGGAGAAATATGCGCGCGCTCCGCGGCGGGCCGAGCGCCAATATGAAAGCGCCGCGGCGGGGAATTAACGCGTCGAAAATGTGCGCCGTTGCGCTCCAATATTTTCGCCGACGTCCGCGTTTCGCGGCGCGCCGTTTCCGCGGCGTCCCGACGCCAAAATGTTCATATTAAATTCCAAACACGGGACGCGCGCGCGCCTCTCTCCGGCTGGGTTTCCACGAACGGCGCGGTAAAAAAATGGCCCGACGTGTTTCGCTTCGAGGTCGCGCGCGTGCACGGGCGCAGGAGCGCGCGCGCATCGCGACCAGCCTCGCGCGATTTTTCCCCGAGCTTTAGCGCGTCCGCAATGCCGCGAAACGTGACGCCACGGCTTTATGTGTTCGCCAGGACCTGCGGCTGAGGTCGTCGCGGATGTGTAATAGAAAGAGCATTTCCTGCAGAGACGCGGAGAATCGGGGGCGCGCTTCTTGCTTTCCTCGCTGCGCGCTTTCTCTTCCTATTTCTAGCGCGCTCGTAACTCTTGGGCGCTCGTAACTCGTAAGGCCGTGCTTCGACGAAGAACTCGAAGAACTTGCGACGGCTGTGTGGGGCCAGATCGTTAGGCTAGAATGCAGAAATGGAAACAGTCATGTTGTTGTGTTTTATTTTTATTTTTATTTTTATTTATTCGTTTATTATTGGGATCATACGAGCATAAAAGAAACGAGTGTTTTAACCAGGCGTTATAATATGTCCATAGCGCATATTCACAGAATTCCGTCGAGATTCATCCGCTGATGGATGATGACCTGTATTTACAGCTGGGTCTGCTTTATTTATACCCACTTCATTTGGGGCCAGAGGGTGGAACCATTAGGGTGTAACTTCATGATTTAATTTCATGTTATGATGTTGTGCATTGCATAGTAAGTGTTACC
>JAOUQW010000049.1:16428652-16440939 GCA_028565825.1 Olivaichthys viedmensis
GTAGAATAAGTCTGTAATGTAATGAAACGTGGAGAAGGTGAAAGGGGTGTGCAGACTTTCCGGCTTGACTGTACATCTCAGTTTCCAGATAACTGGGATTCACAATGTTATGAACAGCGTGACTGGAAGTATGAATAAAATCGGGTCAGTTTAGCTGGAGGCCGCTGGCGAACCACTTCAAGGCGTCCCTAATGCCCTGAAGCCGTGCAGGCCCTATGAATCATGAATGAAATGCAGAGTACAGTTATATTTATAACTTCAGTCTGATCTCTTTGTTCTTCTCAGGCCAAAGCAGAGCTGTGTGGCGTGGCTGTGTCCTCTAAACAGGATTACTGAGTCTCTTGACCTGCTGAAGTTAAATCTCCCTCTGTCTTCTTGCATATGAGTGCATGCAGCTTGAAAGTGAAAGTGTGATCGTTCTGTATGCAATGTTGCAGGAGATTAGTTCTGAATATTATCCTTGTGTTACTCATATAGGATGAGATTTACACTGTAATGAGAAATGCATTACAACTGCACTACAAAAATGTCTTCTTTTCTATAAAAAAAGAAAAGAAAAAGAGGCTGACCAGCTTCATTAGAGCCCACCAGCCCTGTGCATGTGCTACGTGACGGCCAGGCCATTTTCCAGGTTTTGATCCAGAAGTCAATAAAGATAACCAGGACTGGGGATGTTGGGAATCCTGCTAAGCTTTTAAATCTCTTGATGTGCTGACAGGCCTGGCAGGTGAGTGTGCTAATCACTCATTAGCCTTTGGCATAGTTACTATTGGATGTCCGACTGTAATTTGTACAGTGCATAGTGAAGCTAATACAAAGTCTGATGTCAGATGTATAACTGTTACAATAATAAATGTTAACTATTATTACCCATATGTGCTGAAATGATTGTTCTTTGAGGGTTCATATTGCATATTCCAGTATTCAATGAACCCTGAATGCCACTGAACCACTCGTTTATGTTTTAAGTAGACCAAATTTGATTATTTCCTTAAAAATCCATATTAATTATATTAGAGGATCCAAAGTTAGTGCTGCTGCTACTTGAAGAAATAAGTACCAAGAGCAGGCACCAAGAGGTCTAGAGTAGGTTACATCAGACCAAGCCTGTCTGTCTTTTAGGCTCAGTATTGAGCATTACCTGACCATCCATCACTTGTGGCCAGGCAGATGGAGCCTGTCTTTAGGGCTAACAGCACTGACCTCTGGTTAATGCACTTTAGCAGATGCATCATGGCTAATTTGTTATGGGATTCATAGCATCCTCAAACCTTGTAACCATGCTAACCCCCCACCCATCAAGGACTTGATGTAAGCAGCTACAGGAGCTAAAGTTCAGGGTAAATATGACTAGCCAATGCAAGTGGATGGGCTCAGGCCTTGGAATTTAGGCTTCTCATCATTATCCAAACTCAACTACATGGTTACACCACAGTCAGTACATGTGATTTTATTCTGACCTGCTTTTATTTATAATTTCTAAATGATAGGTGCAGCATCTATAAATAGCCCACACAACAGCCCAGATGACTCAATTATGGGCGCAACACGGTGACGGAGGTTGACCATGTCCATAAACTACGCGATAGCATCTCCTCTTCAAACACAAGAGGAACACAAACAGAGTTGAAACCTCTGAAGTGCTGACTCTGAGGAGTAAACAGATGGTAAAAGCCAAGCTGAGCTCAATCAGCCACTGCAAAGTCTGTCCAAATGGCCATGTTGCGTAATCCTGATGTGCTAGTGGGCACGTTTACAAGAAAAAAAGCACTCATATCAGAGGATATATACTCTCTGCCCACCAATCACTGTTCTATCTGGCCGCTGAATGTACTGTTCAAAGCAAATGTGTGATAAAAGGCAGTTTGCCAGCATGGTGCAAAAGGCAGTGAAAGTCATGCCAGATGGCAGCATAGGTAATAAAGACATAACATATCTTACTCAGTTCATATATCAGGCTTATTCAAATGTATTAAACCACGATTAAGGTAGACTATATTTCACCTTTATAAGTTATTAATGACAATCAACATGTTGAGGCCTTCTTGACATTTGCTATGCTGGATGGGTAATTGGATATCATTAACAGAATGCCAATAGTTTCCACTGATTTGCTTTATTCTTTGCTGTCACGCAATGTTAAGGAGGGCCTTATAAGAAATTAATAGGGTTTATGTATCATGCAACTCATTTTAGAGATCTTCAATGATTCCCATAGTCCGTTCTTATTATCTTATTATCCTTAACTTCATACTGTTAGACAAATGATCAATCTTACTTTAGTTGCATGAACAAGCTCAGTGCATCATACACAGTGTGAGGCGTTGTAATTGAGGCCACTGTTGTATGTCCGCTAACTAACATGTACAGCATACATGCTGCATCTGCAAAGCAAAGATGCTTAATTTTGACATTTGTGTAGAGGGAAGATTTCAATTAGTCTTGTAGACTTAAACCTAGATAATAATAATGATAATAATAATAATAAAGTTTTCCTGATGATTATGTTTTAGGTCAAAGAATAACTGTGTTATGATACCATAACGGCATGTGGTCCATAGTCCCTTATTATTGCAGCAAAGGCCATAATTACATATGAATATATTATATTTAGGCTACAGAACATTCATGACAATAGATAAGGACTAACCTAGAATATGAAAAAGCTTTTAGTCACTTATATGACAACATTGCCCTCTGGTGGTTATTACAGGGCCCCCTATGTGGTTTTATGCATGGTCCACAGTACATTCACATGTCATTAAACATCAGAGGAAGTCTGGTGTGTTCTACACAACCGTACATTGATATGTCATATTTATGTTCTATACATACCCATCAGCTGCCACACCTCATCATGCTCGTTTTGTTTACTTCTGTTTTTGGCACATTATTTAACTTATCGTTTTGTGTTGTTTTTTGCTGGTTGAATAATATTGTAGCATGTTGAATGAAAAAGGGGCCCATATAAATATTTTAAGTTTAGCAATTCAACAACAAAAACAGCACCACCACCACCAACGACAACAACAACAACAATAATAATAATAAAAATTCATTCAGAATTGTGGTTGTGCATATAGCACTATACATTACATTTAACACTATAGCTCTACAGCCAGCACTCTAGATTACATTCGGCACTGTAGATGTACATTTGGCACTGCAGGTTACATTTGACACTGTAGGTTACATTCAGCACTGTAGGTTACATTCAACACTGTAGGTTACATTCAACACTAAGTTACATTCAACACTGTAGGTTACATTCAACACTGTAGGTCACATTCAACACTGTAGGTTACATTCAGCATTGTAAGTTACATTCAACACAGTAGGTTACATTCAACACTGTAGGTTACATTCAGCATTGTAAGTTACATTCAACACTGTATGTTACATTCAGCATTGTAAGTTACATTCAACACTGTAGGTCACATTCAGCACTGTAGGTCACATTCAGCACTGAAGGTTACATTCAACACTGTAGGTTACATTCAGCATTGTAAGTTACATTCAACACTGTAGGTTACTTTCAGCATTGTAAGTTACATTCAACACTTTAGGTCACATTCAGCACTGAAGGTCACATTCAACACTTTAGGTCACATTCAGCACTGAAGGTTACATTCAACACTGTATGTTACAATCAGCATTGTAAGTTTCATTCAACACTGTAGGTCACATTCAACACTGTAGGTTACATTCAGCATTGTAAGTTATATTCAACACTGTAGGTCACATTCAACACTGTAGGTTACATTCAGCATTGTAAGTTACATTCAACACTGTAGGTTACATTCAGCATTGTAAGTTACATTCAGCACTGTAGGTTACATTCAGCATTGTAAGTTACATTCAGCATTGTGGGTGTAGCTTCAGCATTGTGGGTGTACCTTCACGCTGTAAGGTATATTCAGCACAGTGTGTGTACCTTTAGCACTGTTTGTGTGTACAGTACTTTCCCTCCAGTGTAATAGGCGGCTGTTTGTTTTGAGCAGCAGCGCCGCGCCCACTGTTAACACTGCCCACTCACTGCCTCAAACTTCAGCCTACCTGCTTACTTCGCTCTTACTACACAGCGGAAGTTATATATACAAAGTTACATAGAGTAACTACAGGTCGTTGTTACAGCCGGCCGAGTCTTGTTTTCAGGAATAAAGCCGATGGATTTAGCGAGAAGTGTGTGCAGCGCAGCGACAAACCCGTGAGTCTGTCCAGTATCACTTCAGTTCAACATGGCTTCCGCCAGCGCAGGTGAACCGAACGGCATACAGGTGAGTGCACGAAGTCGGCTGCTTACCTTTGTTGATTTCTTTTGGATAAGATATAAAAAGAAACTGTGGGGCTTCGCGTTCTGTCTACAAATCGTTTTAAGCCACTTCAAACCGCGGCCGTAGAGCTCAGGTTGCAGGTAGAGGTGTTGTTCTCTCGCAATGTGTGTGTCGGGTGAGATCAGTACGTTTGTGAGCATTGGCTTAACTCTTAATTACGCTTTTGAGTGAAAGTCATACACTCACAGCGTCTATGTGCTTCATATACATTCAACATTGTTGTCTTTTTGCTTTCATTCATGCACGCTCTTGCACGTATTTGCATTTCTACACTATAAAGGGGGGGCAATTAAAATAGTTCAATAAACAAAACTTCAAACACGCCTTTGATCTTTGATCTCTCCATTCATAAAAATATAAAAGTTTTACAATTAGTGCATAAAAGCCTTAACCTTAAACCTGACTTTCCCAAACTCACCCCCTTAGCCTTGCATCTTATTATTCAGTTGTTCATCTTAAATCATATTCTTCAATAACTACTAATAATTATTTAGTAACTACGGTAAAACTAATAGGAAAGGTATGAAGTCACAAGAGTCAGGAATGTAAGTCTGGACCCGTTTAATGGGTTAAATCTGTTACCTTCTGTTTTTTTATGTGGGCTAATTAACCCTGATAAGTTAAGCACCCTATACAGTTATTGGCCATATTATGTTAAATGAATGTAAAGCTTCGCTGAAATCCCCATGTGTAATTTGAGTTCATTGAATTCATTTGAATAAATGCAGTAACTGCATAAGACACTATTCAATTCATTTGCATAAGACCGCTCAACATTTTTAACTAAATAAATGCAACATATGATTGTAACAAATCCTGATTCATCAGCTGTGTAGTTTCTGCGCACGAACAAACCTGTGGCTTGGTTTTCATATGATAATAAATCCATATGGTTATCCCATCAGCTCTTCGGGTATACAGTGTTTGATGTGGCAGTTTAGCGTCCTATTATATTTTCTCGATTAACAGCTTTAGAATGATGTGGCTTTAAATGATTTTTTCCCCCTCAGTGCTAACATTTACCTTGCTGCTGATGCACATTACAGTGTAAATCTCCTGTGACTGATTAGACATGAATTCTTTGCCTCGAAGACACACAGACGTTTGGTGTAACTAGCAACTGCCCTTATGGCATTAATGGTTAATGGTTGATTTATTGCGTGTGCACTGCAAAAGCAAACAGGCAGAAAAACACAGGTTTTTGTATGAAGAGCTACTCCAGGAAAGGCCCCTTCTCCTAAGCTGGAGATTTTTCGAGTATCTGGGTACCGTGAATTGATCTGACATGTTGGAGGCCGGAGCTCGCCCGGCTGTGTTTCCAGCCCATCTATGGCAAGCCACTTAAAAGGGAACAGTATGTGTGTGTGTGTCTTCCTGTCACTGCTGACAAATGCCTACTTACCAAAAGCCCAGAACCTCTCTAAGACCTACACATAATTTTTTCATGTGCAGAAATGGCTCTCATAACCTCTACCTCGCTGCTTACACTTTGCCAAAGTTTTCTTGCTTAGCAGTTCCGTAGACGCAGAGCTGAATGGATTGCAGTTATGATTGCTGGACCTGCTCCAAGTCACCTCTGGAGACACACAAATGATTCTTTGACAAGTTGATATGGGCACTGTATGTGCTGCGTAGTGACTGGCAGAGCTGGTGGGGTTTGACAGCCTCATCTGGTGACTAGCTTTGTGGTGAAAAGAGACGGCTTCCCCCCATCTTGGACTGATGACCAGCTCTTGCGTGATGTCACGAAACGTGACTTTTCTCAGTGCCGTGGCGGGAATTAACTCACAACAAAGGGTCTTTTTCTGTTCATGAGGAATGGTTTGTACTGACGTACTGTAAGGCACACAGCTGCTAACGTCACGATTAAAAATGAGTAAAGATCTGCACAAGCCAACTCGCATGAACGATTAGAATTAGAAGGTTAGAATGAGAAGTTTAGGGGTCGTAACTTGCCTTAGGACTTGTGTTGGTGTTATGCCATAATCTCTTCAGCATAGTTAGGTGTATCATAGTGTAATAACTGATTAAAAAACAAGAAAAATACTTAAAAAGTGTCACCAAGCATTCCACAACTACAGACTTTGAAAGAACATATGGATGATTTTAGGAAGGCTTTTTATTTATCACTGATCGCAAATAAATCGGGTTAGTACGATTTAAAAACTGCTTGTTTTGTTACACAAGTAAAGAGTTCTACAGAAGCCATATTATCATACTGTCTGCTAATATGTAACACAAAGTGATCAATAAAATGAAAGTAATAGATAATATTTTAGATAATTACTTTTAATAAGTGTTGGATCCTCATGGTTAAGATGCAGTAGTTTTAGTTGTTGCCTGTCTGTGCTCACAGAGTAACATCAGGCAAGATAGGGCACAAAAAATCTAACATTTTTATATTTTTTAGTTGAAAGTTTGAGGTTGAGGTTTGTAGACTATGTTCCACCATAGCTAGGGTCAGAATTAATCTCCGTGTTTAACCCTATAATCATTTATTCATCTTAAAGCATATTATTGAGTAACTACAGTGAAAGTTCTGTAGTTTTAAGAGTGAGGAATGTAAGCCCGGACCCTCTGACATGTCCTTGAAGTAATGAGTTCATTTTAAATTACCGCTACGTTCACATAAGATACAATTAAAAGTATGATAGTAAGCTAATTAGGTCATTATTATTTACATATTACAGGTTAATTATTCTTATGATTTCCAACTATAATACTTGATAACTTAATACTATGCTTCATACTTGTGAATATTTTGTGAATAAAATGGCATGTATAACTGTTCAGAATAAATCTTTGCTTTAGACTTTTTAAGGAAACATTAAACTGTGTCATAAAGACATGAACATGGCCTTGTCACTACAATATGGTAAAAAACGTTGAGTAATTGTAGTGTAAGACCACAATCAGAACCCAAAAGGGTTTTAGATTAAGAGTTTTGCCCTCTGAATGAAATGTCCACTCATAGGCCATTTTTTGATCCACCGAACACACTAATCATCACTTCTTGCAGTTCAGACTGGACCTCTCTTTATTCATGTGACAGTATTGCCATGATGATGAAACAGAAAGTTATTGATTTTTTCTCTCCCACATAAGTAGCCTCATACATCAATTCTGAAAGACTTATATGCACCATCAGCTAGTTATTATTTAAAAATAAAATAAAAACTCAGCAGGCGTCACATTCGTAACTCCCTTCAGTGTCATCATTATAAGTGTGATTCATTTTAGCAGGACAGGCAGTTAACTTACATTGGTAAAAGTATTCCTCAGTCAGAGCAACAGTTCTGTCCTCCATGTTTTTTAATCAATGAAACTTTCATTTTACTTCCCAGTGACCAGACCTATGAAGTTGAGTTCATTGAAAAGGATCCATGGAATGCTGCCTTCAAATTTGTCCCAAATAGGGAAACTTAGAAACTTTTGAAAAGCAGAATAAGGACGGCTGTCCTTATTCGAAAGGGGCAGACTTTATCTCGGGAGCACAAACGCTAAACAGAAAGGCTGTCTATCTGTCGCGAAGTACAGGCGTAGATGCGGGGGTGCGGACACAATCGCATAGCCGCTTTGTGCAAACAACATATTTATTTAACTTTTACAAAGATCGGGGGGAAACATACAAAACTCACGCCGCGACAGGCGTGCTCACACACAAACAACAGGAGACAATACAGGATGACTAACAAATGACATGCAGGTGGGGACAATCACATCACGAGACAAAGACAAAGAAAACATAAACACATGCGCGTGGCGGCCGCCACGCTACATCACGCGCGTGGCTGACTATCTATCTGGGTATCTGCCTACTGAATGGAACACGCAAGTAGCGATGGTATTATGAAGTGTCCACGATAACAATATTGTGTGTCGAATATTTTGATACATCATATCGTATAACTGATGTAAATCTATGATGTAAAGCCAGTTATTAAAAAAACAACTGAAACTGTTGCAGGAGTTTTATGCAGGGCTGCTTAATACAATACAAGCTTCACAACCAGGGTCTAGTCATAGTTTAAAGATAAGCTACCTTAAAGCCATTAGGGCAGATTGCAATGCAAGAATCTGGGCTTCGGTGGTCGCTCAGCTGTGAGGCTTCTGATTCTAGTGACTGGAAGGTTGTGAGTTTCAATCTCAGGACTGCCAGAGAGAGTCACTGTTTTAGGAGTCATTTGGATTGTAATTCTGACTCACTTGTAAATCGCTTTAGACAAAAGCATCTACCAAATGAGGAAATGTAAGGGAAAACAATATGTCCCTGATGTAACAGGAGAAAGCGTTTCGTGACTTTTGATAACTCATAAAAGACTCCTTTCAAATGTCTAATGCATGCACTTGGTTTACATTCTTTACTTTGTTATGTCTCCGTTATATTCAACAGGATCATGCTGTGATAGCTGAAGGAGTTGCGTATTTGGACTTTAATCTGCAGGAACTTGATGGAGCCTTAGCTATCTGTCTCCATAGTGCTATCTTAACAGTTTATGAGTGCTGGAATATTTACATAAAGATATGTTTCAAAGAGGACTCAACAACTGACGACTATATTTGTTTTACTTATAACCCAACAAAAGAGCTATCATTGCTGAAATGGAAAATGGAAAATTGACGTAACTCTTTAATCTTACAGCTTAATAATCAGTTTTTCATCTTAAAGCGTGCAATTCAGTAACTGCTATGAAATATTTAGTAACTACAGTGATACTGTAAGGGAAAGACAATTTCAAACTTAACATGAGCAAATATGTCTAGAAAAGGCTTAATAATCTTATAATTACTTTATAATAATCTTACAATACGAGATATTCGATAAATTTGCCTATATTCAATATTCAGTGCTTTCACAAGATATCATGGACTTGCTTACTGGTCCTGGGATTTTTAGAGGTTATGGTGACTTTAGGCCATTATATATAAAACCGCTCATAATGTTTATTACATTCTTCAATGAGAACAGTGGAGGTGAGTATTAGACCCATGCTCTGTTTTTGGTGGATCTCATCTGTGTTGATGAATCTGATCTCAACTGATCGTATAATAAAATGTGCATTTTTATATTTTTTGTATATTTAAGGCCACACAGCACTTTCCTGGTGTTCACAGCTATTACGCGCCTGTTACGTCTTGACCAGCATGCATGGTATGTGAGGTATGAGGTTTGTAGAGGGAATGATGATGCCTTAACTGAGCATAGATCAATCTTTACTATATGTGGTATTTAGTCATACTTCATTTTACTATTTGGTATATTGTATCACATGTATTAATATTTATTAAGTATTTTATTTTTCATTAAGTGTAGGGTTAATAATCTTTTATTCAATATTCTAGTATTAAAAAAGTCACAGTTTCTAAAGAACCACGGTCTACTGCAGTCTGTAAGCAAGTGTGAGGAATAATCAGTGAAGAGAGTGGGTTTTAAAAGTGTAAAATAGGTTATATATCTGCCCAAGATGTATTCATTATTATATGAGACAAACAAAGGCTTCCTCTGTGAGAAAGGCTGGCAATAAAAAACATTGAATGAGCATTGAGCAGTGCCATGCTTGCTCCTTGTTTAGGTTTTGCCATGCAACGCTTTAAGGAGCTAAAACATCCCTTTTGTTGCCTTTTGAAAAACGCACAAAGGCAAAGCCAAGGCCGCAGAACATAAATTGTAAAAAAGGAAAAGAAAAAAAGACCCAGGGTGTTTGAATGTTGTTTGGATCTGGAGTTCCTCAGCTGTGCAATGTGTTTTTGTAAAGGCACGACTGATGCGCGTCTGTGTGTTTGGGTGGGATATATGGCAAAAATATTATATCGTTATATCATATACTATTATAGGTTTGTGTCATCAAAACAGTAGTGTCACCGCTATTGGGGAAAAAAACCTACAAAAAACAGTGCTTAGTTCTATTCGCATTTAACGTCTACATAAAATAAAAGATTTAATAAGGAGACGGAGGGAAAAGCAAACAAAAGTAGATTTTAACGTCCAATCAGATACATGTTACTGTGAGGAACAATGCAGTCGGTCAGTGGAATAAAAGTAGTGACAATACCCGTGGTACTCTCAGAAAAGTATATTTACCGTTTATTTATGATGTAATTTATTGCGATGATATTATATCATCATATTGCCCAGCCCTAGTGTGTGTGTGAGGAGTTTCCACGATATAGGTCTTCTGTTGCATCTGAACCCCCAATGCCCTGTGGCTTTTTCGTTGTCATTTAAGTTCAGGGGTGAGGGAGGCAAAAAATCCCAAGCTCCCTGAGAAAAGTTTACATTGAGCCACATGATCCAGGACCTGTCTAGCTTTAGGTCCCCTGAACAATTCATGCCCCCCCCTTGCGCCCCCGTGCCTGTTTGTGCATTGTCTACTTAGATAATAATGAGTGTAAATATATTATATTGTTTATGTCTAGTAGCAGTATGTCAAGGTGACCTGAGTTGATAACGTAATATACTAAATGAGATAAGTTGTGACTTACTTCTACTAGACATTCAAAACAACCTGGGAGGCTGAAAGCCGTATTGTCATAGGTGTATTATGATGTTTAGTTATTTGTTAGGATATTAATAGTGCTAAGACAATGGTTAAGGTATAAGCCTTCTATAGATTATGTAATAAATTATGAATATCAATTCTGATCCAAGAGCTTTCTGGGGAAAAGGGCTTGGAAGGTTTTGTCAACAGCAACAGCGCTAACAGAGATGAAACATTTAGGTTTAATCATTCGGCGCGCGCTTTCATCCTAAGCGATTTACGGAGTGCAGCGGAATTCAATCCAAACACAGGGCTAAACGTTTAGGGTCTTTCTCATAGGCTCAACAGTGGCTCTCTGAGATTTCAACTCGCAACATTTTTCCTTGTGAAAACTTGCTCTGATGTAAACACCATAGACTCAAGCGAGATTCTTACAGAGTACAAGTATTAGTGAATGTTCTGTAAGGTCTGCAGGCTCGCACTTAGATGTGCACCACACTGTAGAGGTTTGGAAAGAAAAAGGAAATGAACAAAAGGCTGCGGAGGTAGAAAAGATAACACCGTCATGCAAATGCTGTTTTTTCACATTCCACATAATCGGCAATGAGAGCGCTTCCGTAAACAAGCATAAACGGATAAAACTTGTCCAAAAGATGGCTCCATACAAACAACACAACTGACCCGCAGAGCATTTTATTCACTCATTATCCAGTGTAGTATGCCTGAGAACATTCCAGCTCCTTTCTAGCAGTAGTAAGAGTATGCTTAAAAGAGCCACTTGTTATCACCGATGTCACGAAGGCCACAGTGTGTTAATTTCTTGGTGCTTAAGGCAGTTGCAGGCATGAATAAGTACAAATATGCATCAGACTGTATCAGAGTGCAGTCTGACTGAAGGCCGCCTATTTTGTATGTGGTAGCTCTCAGTGGTTACGCTTCTGTGCTACTGACCTTAAGGTTGCTTTGCATGAAAGCATCTGCCACATGAATGAATGTAAGAGCTGAGCTGTCATTATATTCATCAATACAACACTGAATAAGCATGAATCTTTTTTTTTTTTTTTTTGGTAACTAGACCTAATTTTCTAATAAATGTCTTGTTTCTTTTCTAATGTGTTTTCCACTATTGTTTATATCCCTTTTAAGCTCTGGTGGTCAAGAAGAACTCGTACACACTGCACCATGAACAATCAAGTGGGAGACTGTTCTTAGGCTGTGAAGGCCCTCACTGTTCATTTAGACAAAAATATCAGTGCCAAAATATGAAATTTCTTTATATGTCACTGTTTACTTAATAGGCTATTGGTACAATGTGTTTACAATGATGCAGGTCCATTCCACGTTAGACTCAGACAAACACACACAAAACTGTCTTTATTACTGATATCTGTAACGTATGCTGCACGGGAGAAGAGGCAGGACGCAAGTGCGGACGTTCGGTGTGTTTATTAACAGGGTTATTCCATAAATCATC
>JAOUQW010000049.1:16484377-16495609 GCA_028565825.1 Olivaichthys viedmensis
CAATTTTTCTGCTACTCTTGGTGTTGATGATTGATTTATCTTTCAGGGCCTGAGGGCAAGTGTCTTTTTCACGACAACACTTTCAAAAAGTGGCATATCGAAAAATGGTGGGTACATGTCCCCAGCGTAAGTTACACCTATGCTTACAAACAGAAATAGCTGAGGGATTAATAAACAGTCCCGCGCACATCTCTAGTTTAGGCTAAAAAAAATTTGTGGCTTAAAAAAAGACTAATGAATACTTCTGAATACTAAGTAGACAATTATTCGAGCCAGCCCTAGAAAATCCTATAGACATGGTATTGGAAAGCGTTATTGTAGCGGCAGTGTTTGGAAAAAACCAAAGCTACTTATAAAATGAAGGTTTCAAGGTTTCAGTATTAAACACTGTTGCGTCATAACTTTTTTTTTTCAGGATGTAATTACAGCCATATATTTTCCAGGCCTGACAGAGGAATTAACATCATAACTGTAAGCAAACAATACAGTGCTGAACCATGGCAACGCTAAAAGGACAAAAGCTATATTACAGTTTAATAATAAGGACGTTTTAGGTGCAGAACATTATGCTAAATACAATTGCCCGGTACCGTAATGTGACTTGTATATGGATTTTTCTCTAAGCACACAGAATTCAGAGGGATGCATCTTGCATTACATTTCATTTGTTATAATGTCTATGCGTTATTACACATTATTCAATTATTTAAGGTACTGTACTACCCCAGCACCTTGCGTGAAACCTAGGACAGGGTATTAATATGACGGCCTATTAAAGCTATAAGCCCTGTCATAGAGTTAAACTTAAAAAAAAAACGTTGTAATGCCCGGTCTTTTCTGATACTCTCTTAGTTTATCAAGGTTTTACCTGGACTACCCAGGCTCCCAGGCTTCTCATATTCATATGAACCGGATTTCCTTGGGAAACAAGGTAGTCTTTTTATTCCACGTTTCATTTTTGCAATCTGATCTCAGTCTGTCTGATTTGCTGAATTATCTTTTTTCCTTTAAAGCTATAGGAATTGATTGTTTTCAGCTGTAGATTTTTAGAATAGCTGTAAGTTTTCCAGGAATTGATTTTTGATATCTTTTTTTAGGAGGCCTTTACTTATTGCATATGTAAACCGAGAAGGAAGCCACAGTTTACTGTAAGACATACTGATTGTAGGGACAGAAATGGCTCTGTGGTTAAGAGAACTAGCTCATTCTAGTCAGGACAACAGTGATGTAGATTAGCCATCAGCTCTTTGGTAAATAATGGCTAATCCTGAGAACCTACAAGTGCCTACAAGTGGTAATGTCCCTGACCTGTTCCTGACATGTGCCACTGTTATTGTGCCAATATTGACCTCAAATGGCTAACAATGAACAAAACTAGTGGGGGCCAGTTAGCATAATCTTAAATTCTTCATATTAACTAGGATCTTTTATTCATTTTTAGCCATGTTAGCATGTTTAGATGAAGTAACGAAGCAATGACATGATGAAGGCACTGGAACTTTCACACTCTTAGTCCTAGGCTTAATGTGGGGTTACTGTGGTCCTACTGTAATTAAATATTAATTATGATAATAATGAATAAATGAAAGTTCAAATGCTTTAGTGTATCATTTCCTTTTTCACATACAGTACATCAGGGGTTCTCAAATCCGGTTCTGGGGCGCCTCTACCCTGCATGTATTCCTTGCCTAGGGGTAGAACAGATAATATATGAATAACCGGACAACCCAATATCATGGTTTTGGAATATCATATATCATACATCTGCTTCCAACCTTTTTATTTAGTATTTTCAAAGAGGATGCACCGAAATATTAGCCACAAAAGACCAAAAATCACCCCTGGACCCTGTTTTTCCACTACAGGTTTGATACACCACCTGAAAGCACGGGATCCATCAATATGCAGACCACATATAACAGTTTTAAATTTTATGTTATTTGTTTTATTTATTGCCACCTCGGTTTTGTGGAATAATGTCCTATTGAAAGCATGGCAATAATTAATTCTTTTAAAAATGCTTTTCAATTTAAAAAAAAGAAGCTAAATAGTTAATTTACAATTTATGCAACAGTACAAAAGATAATTAAAACCTAAAAACAAATCCAGCACTTGGTTTTGGGTTTCGGTTTTTGGTCCAGACTGCCCTGAATTTCTGTTTCTGTTTCGGCCAAGAATTTTCATTTTGGGTGCATCACTACATTAAATACCATATAACACTGCAGAGGAAGTCCAGGTATAAAATTATTTGGTTAGGCAAACTCGTAGATTATTCATTAAAGTCCTCTTGGTCTAAACATCGTAGAAATACCATTTTGATTTTCACCTGGTATGTTTGTTCCCCCCTGTTTTGTTGTTTCACCTGGAAATAACACTTTTTGTGACATCATTATCTGTCCTGGTGTGGCAGAACGTTAATGGTGTAACTATGCCAGATTTCCTTCCAGAAGTATACCATTATACTGGTATATTGTCACAACCCTGGACCCAACACACCTGATCCAGCTTGTGTGTGTTTTTCTATCTGGACTGTTTCTGTGCTCTTCATGTCTTTTGTGCATTCAGTGTGATGGATAAAGCGGTCAGAGACGTTGTGACTCTTAAAATACCCATCTGTTCCTGTCCCTGCTCTCACTGCTGAAGCTCCCCTTCCAAAAAGTGAAGGATAGAAGGAAGATGGCAACCACCTGGCAACAGTTCAGCTTCGGACACGGCAGGCAGTCTGGGACAGGGTGTGAAAAAGTGGATTGGCTCGGCTTTGCTGTTGTTCGTTTCCGCTCGCTTTTCATCCCGCTGTGTGTTGAGGTTTGCGTTGTGCGCTCTGCTGCAAGGCAGCCAATGGCAGCGCAGCCGTCCTTACCGTAGCTTATGAGAGGAAAACGTGTGTTCCCTCAGCCCGCCCTGTGCCACGTCATTAACATTCAGAGACTGCAGTTCTCCATCATGGGCTCAGGTGCCATTTGGAGCGGAGCACGGACACGTGAATGCAGTTGACGTAACACACATATAGACACACACAATGGCTGCCAGTTAGATGGGATATCATCCATTTTTCCTTCACTTTCCTACTGAGGAAACCTTGATATGAACTGATGAACAATCGAAGAGCGAGGCTTCCATTAACGTGAGAGATCGACCAACACACGCCAGGGACGGCATGATCGTTTTCACATAAAGCAATTTGCTCTACTCTATCACAGCTCGTGTGTGTTCATCCCCCCCACCTGTGTTTCTGTGCGTGTGCTAATCTACACAGAAGCCCCCGTCCCCCCAGTCCCCCCGTCCCCTCCCCACACTTCGGCACTTCCAGCTGGTGGTGAAGGATGCAAGCGTAAGACTGCCTCTTGCTGTCCCAGCTGCCTCCCTCCATCCCTCCCTCCCTCTCTCTCTCTGTATTTCTCTCTCAGCCTCATTTCATCCTTCTCTTTCTCTCTCTGCTGCACACCATGGGGATGGGATCAGGTAGGGCCGGCAAGAAATCTATCAAGAGGAGGACGGCATGTCCCTAGAAAATGCTCTCGCATACACACACATATATAGCCTTATATCACCCCAACTGTGGATAACACAGAAGAAGATTCGTTTTTGTCTGTGACAGTGAGAGATACGTTCCTCCGTCACGCTTGACTTGACAGGGGTTGCCTTTATCTCATTTTCGGACTTTTTTTTCCGCGAGGATACCTCTCTGAGCCAATGGCGCACGCCGCGTCCCAGCTGAAGAAGAAAGCGGATTTGGAGCTCACCGCTGCCGAGGAGGAGAAGGAGAAAAAAAAGAAGTCCAGGAAGAGGTCTCGGGAAGTCAAGAAAAAGGTACAGACAGGGCAAGACGGCACACGGCCAAGAGCAGGGCTCACATTCCATTGTGTTGTTATAGTGGTGTTGGACAGCAGCTTACGCACACATAGTGGTGGGCTGACCACGAGCAGTGAAAGTCTTTTGTGTGAGGGTCTTTTTTGGGGGGGTGGGTGTCACCTGTGAGACTGCAGTGAAGGATTCTGCAGCTTGCTTGGGCAGGATGGACTTATTTATAGGAACAGTATGTGCCTTACAAAGAAAGAACACAATAGAGGATCCTTCTGTGTGTTTAGTCTCCAAGTGCAGACAGAATACCTTCTTAAATTAGTTATTGGTTATTGATTTTGGCCAGCTTAACAAGATCAGTCCTTATTTCTCAACAGGATGTCCTTCGGGGACATTTTAAGAAACTGTCTCTGTTGTTTTTAATGGTCATGCCATAATTATTGATCTTAATTGCTCGTGTTATTTTAGCTGTGATTCCTTTAGTAGTGGTGCCTTTTTGCAATGTGCGTGTGTGTACTGCTATCCTGATCCTGTCCTCCATGCTGCTTTATGGCTGGTGTGACAAGCTCTGAATGCCTTGGACTCCAGGGAGATATGGGTGCTCCCTAGGGCTTTATGAAAGATTCTACCCCCCAGCGTCCCCTCTCCTGACCCTCCACCCTTTTCCTCGTTCCCCTTTATGTCCCCTTTCTTCATCCATACCTGTCTGTTACTATCGGCCTGCCTCATGGGACACACTGCTTATCGCTGTCCTCCTTAAACCACAGCACCAACAGCATCTCCGGCTGGTGTTTTGCTCCATCACCCCCACCCTCCTCCTCCCAGCAACCGCGACATGTGTGTTTTTATGAGGGTTTGTTCTTTTGTCGAGACTCCTTTTGTTGGGTATTTAGAAAAAAAACTACGCCCTCGGCTCAATTCGTTGTTCTCTTAGATGTATCTTTAAGATCTTGCAGAGCTAAGATCTATCTTCTCTGGGTTCATTTGTGTGGCTTGCGCTATAGGAGGAGGGCTTTATTTATTCATGCAGGCTGTGAGCACGCTCCTCTCCCTGCTCTTAGAATCCTCGCCAACGTCTCTGCAGACCCGGCAGCCTCCACATCGCTTATATTTAGCTTGCATTTGAGAGCCATACCTACTAATGCAGCAGCATCAGTTCCAGTTCAGATATCCACTATGAAGAACTAGAATGTAGATGGCTAGCCTGAGCGTGCAAATATTGCCCTTGTTAGTTTGATCAGTTGTAGGGACGCACCCAATATTGGCCTGAAACGCTAGATGGGAATTCGAAATATTTTCCGATCCAATCCACTGACGTACTTTTGTAGGTATCATTAACGCGTGATGTTCACTGACAGTTTTCTTCTTTCTATGCAAAAGTCATGTAGTGTAGTCAGGATCATTATTTCCATCTTCCAAGCACATCACCAGCTAGAAGAGAATAATGGCGAACGAGGCGTCCTCACGGCTTTTACCAGTATTAAAAGGAAATACGTCAGTATCATCAGCATCAGTTATCTGCCATACTCAGAGCTCTGATATTGTATTGAAAAAAGGCAACTGGTGCATGTCTAGTTGGATTGGTTTCTGGTAAATGATGCTGTTGCTGAAGCGACTTGTCCATGTTGGTGCTCATTTGAATGGACGAGAGGTTAAGTCCTCACGTCGGGGCCGCCGAAAGCCCTCAGAGGTCGATGCTTCACCTCTGTCATATAGATCTGTATGAGCGTGAGTGTGTGTGCACTTGTGTGTCTGCGCATAGTCTAGAACATCTTGACCTAAAACACTAAACTGCTGCATCAGGTTCCAATGAAGAGGTGTGGAAACACTTTCAGCTCCTTCATCAAGGTCAAACAGCTTCCTCCGTCACACATACACCCTTCACGAATCCCACAGAATGTGAAACCTTTACCTTAGAAAAATCTGCTGCGGGTGTAACACCAATCTCGCATTTTTGTGTCACCTGTTGGGATCAGTATCGAAGAATCCAGTTCGATTATTCACACCATTAGTGAGCAAGCGTTCATATTTTTAGGTTTTAAATACAGAATACACTCTTAGAAAAAAGGGTTCCTCAAGGGTTCTTTGAATGGTTTGCGAGTGCAGCCCACACCGTTAATGGATAGTGGTATGGAGAGTGATTGTGGAACCGTAATGAGGTGGAGAACTTGGGCTGGGAGGGATAGGAATGTATAGGAGGTTAGCTGGGAGGAAGGTGGAGCTTCAGGCATGGTCTTTCTCCTAAACTTCAATTAATTCATAACTTGGTTCTAGCTTTCCAAATTGAAACCTTAATTTATTGTTTTGTCTCTTGTACTTAATATTGTTCTTCTGTTCTGGTTCTGTAACGGCACTGTCTACGTTTTCTGGTCCGGAAACTTCTCAGGACAGCTTGGGAGAAATAGTAGGTTACGTTGTAGCTATCCTATAAATAGGTGACGTTTATATTGTTTTTTTTCGCTTAGCTGTCGGACTTAAGAGTGGTGTGTCCTATGCTCCGGTCTAGAAAATGTTAGCTAGTGGCAGGAATGAGTCTTTGTCTGTAGCAGTTCTTTACCGAAGCTTATCGTGTGTGTGGTGAAGAAGGTAGACTGCAGCGGCGTGGCTAAGGGATTAATTGATGCGTATAGCCAAAGTGCTACTGCTTGCCAAGGTGAGCTGAAGGTGAAGGTGTGTGCTGCGCTTGGGCCCAGATGACACACGCACTTAATGGTATTGGATGTGCAGCTGGCTTTGCATCCACAGTGGCCCGGGATCCAGCTATTGCTGCTGGGGAGTGTGTGTGTGTGTGTGTGTGTGTGTGTGTGTGTTTTGTCTGTCCCACAGAAGGGGAAGAAATCCATACTCCAGTCTGCTATTCCTGGCACTTGGCAGCCCTTCTTTCTCTTTCTCTGGTGCAAATGAAAACAAACAGACTCTGAGCTGTCAACTGAAGTGTGTGTGTATGTTGTATGTGTGTGTGTGTAGACTTGACTCACCAATATTTTTTATATATATTTCAGTCGTGTCATTATATTGCTTATTTTTCAGTCATTGCCCGAGCATCGTGGCTTGTTTTCAGAGACAGGAAGAAACATATTTTGCTTTCGTGTGCTGTTTCTTCAGTCCTGCTGCGTATAAAATCTGATTTAGTGTTTGTTTGAAAGTGTCCATTACACTAGAATGGAAGTGTATTTGGTGACAGCTCTCCTGTAACAGATCTGTGCTTTTAGATTGGATCGTGCTTTGGATAAAAGCATCTGCCCAGTGGATAAATGTAAATGTTCTGTTCTAGTGAGCAGAAGATTATGAGTTCAAATCCCAGGGACTGCCAGAGAGCCACTGCTGAGCACTTGAACAAGAACCCTCAAGGCTCAACTGGTCAGCTCTGTGCTTGGATTTGATTCCGCCTCAGTAGAGGATAAAAGTCTCTGACAAATGAATACATGTAAATGTAAATGGAGAGAGAGAAAAAACTGTGGGAGTAATGGAGAGAAAGAGGGAGGTGGAAAGAGAAAGAGTGAAAGAGAGGGAGGGAAGTTGAAAGACAGAAAGAAGGAGAAAAAGAAAAGAGAGCATAGAAAGAGAGGGAGAAAGATAGAGGTAGAAAAAGAAAGGGGAGAAAGATAAAAAAATGAGGTATAAAGAGAGAGAGGGAGAGGAAGAGGGAAAGAGGAAAAGGGAGGTAAAAGAGGAGACAGAAACGGGGAGAGAAGCAGAGAGGGAGAGAGAAGTAGATGGAGAGAGAGAGAAAGGGAAGTAGAAAGAGCTGAAGAGAGAAAGAGTTAGACAGAAAAATGAGAGAGAGAGAGAGAGAGAAAGATAGAGGGAGAAGAGGGAAAAAAGGTATAAAGAGGTATAAAGAGAGAGGGAGAGGTGGAAAGAGAAAAGGGAGGTGAAAGAGGAGACAGAGAAATGGGGAGAAAGAAAAATAGAGGGAAAGAGAGATAGATGGATAAACAAAAAAAAGGTGGTAGAGAGAGGGAGGGAGAGAGAGAAGGAGAAAGAGGAAAAAGGAGGTATAAAGAGAGAAAGGGGAGGTAAAAGAGGAGACATAAATGAGGAGATCGAAAAATAAAGGGAAAGAGAGATAGATGGAGAAACAAAAGAGGGTGGTAGAAAGAGAGAGGGAGAGAGAAAGGGAAGTAGAAAAAGGGGAAGAGAGATTTAGAAAGGAAAAGGGGGTAGAATGAGAGTGAGAGAGGAAGAGGGAGAGAGAGAAGGTAGAAAGTGAGAGAGAGATGGAGAGACTAAAGAGGGTGGTAGAAAGAGAGGGAGAGAGAAAGAGGGAAAGTGAGAAAGAGAAAATGAAAAAGGGGGGTAGAGAGGGAGAGAGAGAGAAAGGGGAGAAAGGGGAGATAGAAAAAGAGAGATGGAGGGAGAGATGGGGGATGAGTGGGTTGATGGTGGAAAATTGAACCCCTGCTGTTAATTAATTTTTGCTGCGCATCATTTGCATTCCCCCTCTCTCCATCGCTCCACCCCTCCTCCTGCTCCTCTTCTCGCCCTCCCTCGCTTTCTCCATCTCCCCTCATCCTCCTCACACGTGGGCAGAGTTGAGTGCACCATTGTTCCTTCCACACTTCTCCCCCTCACAGGCCTGAGGGTAGGGGGTTCGAGTCCTAAATCCTCACACCAGCAGCTTCACCCCCCCCAAACGTCCCCTGTGCAAACACACCAGGCCACTACATTAATCCTCCGTCACTTAGCTTCGGTTTCTCCAGCCTCCACGCCACCACCGCCATTGTCCCTCAGGCTTTTCTCCCCCTTCTCTCCTTCATCTCTCCTTCTCTCCCTCTTTCCCTCTGCTTTGGGACCTGCCATTCTCCTTCATTCCCAAATGAAAACCATCAATCTTATCCTCAGCGGTCCGGAATCTCCTTAATCCACACTGGGATGAGTGGTGTCTTATTACTATAGTGCTGTTTTTAGATGAGGACAGAATGGGAAATATTTTACATAATTGAAATAAGTTTATTGTTAATGATCCCTTGTATCTGTAACACTGATATCACTTTCAGAATGGTCATCTTAGTGGTTATAATTCAATTAAATTCAGTTCAGTTTAGCTTTATTGTCATTATACACATACACAAGTGTACAGTATAACAAAAGGCTTCTTTGACCAGCTCAGGTGCAAATTAATATGATACATAGCACATATGAAGACAATATTAAGTACAGGAGACCAATATAATAGACATGACAATAAATACAAAAGGTTCTACGTATTATAAAGTGGCAGTGCGATTGTATAACACAGAAGCACAGTGTCAGATGATGTAATGCAATATGTATAACAGAATCCCACTGTTTAGATAAGTAGGTGTTAGGTCTATATTATGTAAGTCTATATTATAAGGTCTATATTATGAGGTATTATGAGGTCTATATTATGAGGTCTATATTTTGAGGTCTATATTATGAAGTCTATATTATGAGGTCTATATTATGTAGGTCTATATTTTGAGGTCTATATTATGAAGTCTATATTATGAGGTCTATATTATGAGGTCTATATTATGAGGTCTATATTTTGAGGTCTATATTATGAGGTCTATATTATGTAGGTCTATATTATGAGGTCTATATTATGTAGGTCTATATTATGAGGTCTGTATTGTGTAGATCTATATTATAAGGTCTATATTATGAGGTCTATGCTAGCTACACAGGTAGCTAGCATAGCTAACATAGCTGAAACATAATCACAATGAAAATTGGAACAAATGTTCGTATTAGGCACTGCTTGTACCAAATAAGCAAATATTTATTAACTGCATTACCTATTTTTGGCTTATTTTTTTCAGAATCACACTAATGCACGGTTTAGTTAGAATAAAAGGACAGAAAACATTTAGTTACGAGTTGCCTCATCCATCATCACTATGTTGTCATAATTAACTATTGGTCTTCTCATTTATTCTTGTTAGCAACCAATGCACCCTCAATATTTAGGTAGGATCAAGAAGGCTGATTTACTATTTACATTTCAATCCTTGTCATGAATCTCATCTTGTCTCCCATCCTGAGGGAGATGACAACTTCGGATCTGCTGCCTCTGTGTGTAAAAAAAAAAAACCCTCAGTTTTCTCATGCAAGGAGATATGCTAACACAAGGCAAAGTAAGAGCATTTTAAACCCTTAAACTCTGGGCTCATTTTTCAATACTTATCTTAAAGCATATTATTCAGTAACTACAGTGAGACAAATAGGAAAGATATGTAGTTACAAGAGTGAGGAGTGTAAGTCTGGACCCGCTGACAGAGTTGAAGGGGTTAATTTGCATTTACACCACTTTCGTCTTCTTCTATAGCAAAAGTAGAAATCCTGCAGGGGGAAACCACACAGCCAGATCACCAGATTAACTGCTACTGAGTCTAATTGGATGGCATAAACCCTCTAGGAGGACATTTTAACTCTGTAGGGGTTTACACAGGTGATGCTGCCTTACAAGACTGGTTAATAGTACAAATGTTTAATAATTGAGGGAATTGTACACTGCAGAGAGAGAGAGAGAGAGAGAGAGAGAGAGAGAGAGAGAAAGAGAGATACGGAGACATTGGGGTGAAAGAGAGGAGGTAAAATAACAAGTGAGGGATTACAAAAGCACACATAAAAGAGCATGCTGCAGTCTCTGCCTATGTTTCATGTGATGTTATATTCGCGTGAACAGAGCGTGCAGTCGACACTTAAGCACGTGGGCGCCCCCCTACCATGGCCATTTAGAGGGCTCTTATTAGCGCAAATGATAGGTTGTCCTTTTTCATTCTTTGTTTTGGCTCACACACATTCACACACACAGATAAACAGTGATTAGGGATTTATCCAAAACTCCATTTTACCGTACTAAATAGTATGTCAAAATAGCACACCAATAGCACAACACCGTAGGTGATGTATTGTTTTCACACAGCTTAATATTTCGTACAATGGTCTGCAGTTTAGGCCACAGTGTCACGGTCGCCCGGCCTTGGGACCACTCAGCCGGCAGCGCCAGGGGACACATGCTCGTGTGTGTCTAAGTCCGCACTGTCTTGTCCCGTTAAATGTTTCCACCTGTTACCTGTTTGATCCCTCGTTAGTGAATGTATCAGTATCCCTGTGTGTCAGTCCGAGTTTGTCTTTTGTTGCATGTCTGTTACGGGGTGTGTTTCAGTGTATGTTTATGCTTAATGTCAGTAAAGATGTTGTTAAGTGGCTACGGGTCTGTGTCCTTCGCCCGCACCCCGGAAAAGTGCGACACACAGGAGGTGATGTCTCCAAGGTAGCGTTCTGTTGTGACATATACTTTCCTGTTATTTGTTTCTGGGCTCGTTAGTCAGGACACATTTGAGGCTCACAAGAACATAACTCTTGATTTTAGAATAGAATACTCCTTTATTGTCACATATACATATACAAGTACAGTACAGTGAAATTGATTCTTCGCATATCGGTAAGCTGGGGTCA
>JAOUQW010000049.1:16503639-16520131 GCA_028565825.1 Olivaichthys viedmensis
ACACTATACAATGTAGCAAGAAGATGCATAGAGGAAAATTAATTATGTAGGAATGATGGAAAGATATAGGACAAAGTGTCTGATGAATATATTTGAATATACAGTAAACAAATTAATATATTTAGTCTTTAAAGAAGGTTTGAAGTCTGCAGTCCCTAAAAGTGCTTTAGACGTTAGGTTTAAACCATGAGCTTGTCTACTATGTCCTAATATAGCATGGAAAACGTGCTTTAGAAATGTTCAAGACAAACAAAGGCAAATCTCCATATTAATTAATGTATAGTTAATGCATAGGAATATTTGTTTTAAAACGAGGGTGTCGTTTTCAATGTTGGGCTCCACCATTAATCCATGTAGGCACTGTTGGTGCAAAGTGTGTCGTAGCGTGTGTTCATGTGTGAGTGGGTGTGTCGGAAATCTTTACTCTGTTACAGCAATGCAGCAACAACGGATCCCCCCCACCCTCTCTCTCACACGCTCTCTCTATGTGTGTGTGTGTGTGTGTCTACATGCTGACTCGCTTGTTTGTCTGGCTATAAGCTGGCCACACCTTAACATTCCAGAGCCCTATGGATGCTCTTTGTACAGCAATGGAAAAATGTTCCAAATGCAGAAATGCTGGGCTTTGAGCATCGACTGCACGCACAAAAACACACACTCCGAGCTCGCAGTAGTCAGCAGAGCGACATGCCTCTTATTACTGAGTGACTTGCATGTGCACTGCCGCAGTCGTTTGTCATTCCAGTCATATTTTCCCCCTCCCAGAATCTCAGTAATGAAGGAAGCATGCCTTTTATCCACACTTACATTTTGTACCAAAAAAAAAAAGATGCCATTTCAAAATGATGTCAGACTGAATTACTGAAAGTTTCAGATTCAGCAATGTTAAGGGGTTTAATGATATACTGGAATGATGGTACACCTTAAAAAGGAAATCTGAAATATTCATGACATTTATGTTAGTATCTTCAGATTCACTTTCATAGCGCATTACCTTTTTATCAATAACACAATTCATTAATTATATGTTCTGTCTGTTGTGTGATAGTTATCATATACTTCTTTCTGCTATTAACACTTCCAGTCTCTAGGCAGAGATGGATAATACATTAAATTCACACACAAATAGCTAGAACCTGTTAGTGAGACTAAGCTAGATCTCTGGATTTGCCCTAAATGTGACCTAAATTTTCGAAATATCAAAATAAAGTTGCTCTCTGAATGAGACTGGTATTTTATTGGTAGGTTTTACCACCTGCCCAAATATATTAATAATTGCTTGGTTTAGCTGCTGCTCTCGGCTTTTTAGATATTAAAGGTTAAATGCTAGAAGTGCAAATGTGTCACACGCCACCTGTTTGGCCTTAGCAGGACACAAAGGCTGATTTATTGCAGGGGTCTGGCACCTCAGTCAACCCTTATGTTTTGTCAAAAGGATCCCTTTTAAATGTAAACCAAAAATTAATACAATACTAAAATGTAACTAATGCACATGAATCGTCATTTAGATTACAGAGAGTATGTTTAGATCATTTTGGCCCGAGACTCAAGGCTGATTTGTACTTCTGCGAAGATGCCTATAAACTTATTTGGGTCAAGATGCAGAGAAGGGGTTTGTGGGTAAACGTAGTTCGCAGAGGCTCGCAGACGAGCCAACATGCACACCGCTAAAATCTCAACACCAGAACTAGCGCATCAGCAAAATGGAGCAGTTTTAGGCTTGGTTAGCGGTAGTGTAGTGGTTTCTTGTTCTTGCACATATCATTTGACTAATAAACAGGTCTTTATTATTATCAGGTCTTTTATGGGTTAGAAAGAAGGAAAGAAGGCTTTTATTGTCATTATACATAGACACACAGTATACAGTACGACAAAATGTGTTTCTTAGCATATCCCAGGTTGGAAGGAAGTTAACGGCCCAACATTGGCAGCTTGGTGGTGCAAAGGCTTGACCTTACATTCTCCCAGATCCTTAACCTCTGAGCCACCACTTCCCTCATTTAAAAAAAGATGTGTGAAAGAAACTGGATAGAACAAATGATGCTAGGCTGGGCCCCATCCCAACACATGCTCATTTTTCTCGTTGGGCTTCTACTCCACATTCGCCTCTAAAGTTGACACTGTTGTAGCTGTCAAGAACAGCAACATTGTACAAGATAAAGAAGCGGTTGAGTCACCACAATCTGCTATTTTTTTCAACCAAAAGATTACATTCATTTATTCATTTCGCAGGTGCTTTTATTCATGGTAACTCACAAGTGAGCCAAAATTCAACACAAGCTAAACTGAGCAGTTAAGGGCCTTGCTCAAGAGCCCAACCAGGGTTCTCTGGCAACCCTCGAATTTGAACAGCCTTCTAGTCACTAGTACAGATCCTTAACTGCTGAGCCACCACACACCTGCTTTCTTTAACTAGTCTTGTCCTGATGCAATATGAGCATCATCTTCCACTAATGCTTTGGATTCTAGCAGCCTGGAAAGTCTTGGATTTTTCATGCCCAGTGTGGGTGTGGGTTCATCTATACTAGCTGCAGTACATTTGCTCATCTCATTGCAGTGGAAATCCCCCTGTAAAGACGCAGAAATGTTCCCTTCCAACCCCTTTCCTCGTCAACTGTGACATTTCTCCAGTTTTCTGCTTCCGTTGCTTCTCTTGCATAAGTCTTCTACCTCTCACTGCTCCAATTTATTACAAATGTCAGGCAGCCTGTTAAACAAGCACCATGGGGGCCTGTAGAAGTAAACAGCACAGTATAATATATGGAAAACCTATGATGCCACCATCTACAAATCTGTTCATCTTTGTGTGGTTTATTACATTAAAGTCACTGGGATCTTATTATCGGTTAATCTAATAATATGATTTACAGTTGGACCAAAATACATAAAATTCTCATAAAGTCAACTTCCTTTGTTTGGGTCTCAAGAACCCTTTCCTAACAACCTCCATATTTTTCTGTCTGTGCATTACAAAAGTGTGTGATCCCCTTATCCAGCAATCTATCACTTTTGTGCACCTCAATACATCAGTACGTGTATTTGGCTCATGGACAGGAGTTTGCACTGTTTTACTGTCTATGTTCCTCTTCCCATTCGAGTAGTTTTTAGGAATTAAGTTTTCTAAGTTGGACTGTTATCTCTGTCTTGCAGACTGACACCAATGCCAGTTATCTGCGAGCGGCCCGGGCTGGAAATCTGGAGAAAGCCCTCGATTACCTGAAGTCCGGGGTCGACATCAACATCTGCAACCAGGTCAGTTACACTTTGCTTACACATTCAATCTGTGCTGAAGTTCGCCGTATGAAACAGAATTTGGCACCAGACTTATAGCTTTTTCTGGACTAAAAGTCACACCAGTCCAGAAAATACAAGAATACGAGTGCAAATCGCAAGTCCACAAAACGGGAGCCAGATTGAGTCGGACATATGCGCAGAGCATCTTTATTCAGATCCTGGCTGAAATGTGCAGTATGGGGCAGATCACAGACAAACATGGCACAGGCAAATCCATACCCATATTCAAAAACAGACAGGCTAAGGTCTTCATAACCAGACAACAAAAAACAAGGAGTATTTACAGACAGCTGAAACAAACATGACTGATAATTAAGGTGGAGCAGGAGCTGAAGATAACAGAAAGCAAATATGACATACATGTATTTTTAAGTGGGCCTTTTGAATTTTGGGAGGCTTAATAGTGTCAAGACATCAGTCATTTTGAATAAAACTAGTCAGTACTGACATAAACGTAATTTTATCACAGATCCACTGGGGTCACAGGACCCGAGTTTTAGAACTGCTGTTCTCTGAGACAGCAAAGTACTGTATTGCAGTAAATGTACACCAACCATGATACATATACCATAATACATGAAACATGGAGTCTGTGATGACTTTAAAGTACATTTGCATCAAAACGTGTCTTAGACTTGGGGTTAAGTTTAAACAGTAAATATAGTCTCTCTTATTGAATGTGAAAACACATCTGCAACTGACAGGAGCCAGTAGCAGTTGGACACAAGTCCATAGTCTCTAGTAGGGCTCTTGAAAAAACATGTCATGATGCATTGTCGGGATTGAAACACAAGCAGTATATGGAGTTGAATTTGTCCAAACATCCAAATGAACAGACTAGAGTCAAAACTAACACAGGAATAGGTACTAGGACTAGAAAACAATAGAAACACAGAAAAAGAAGGTACTAGAAGCTCTGACTAAGAAACAAAGAACTATAGTTGTGAAATATTGCACACAGGTTAATAAGATGAGACTAATCATGAGAAACAGGTGGCAGCAGTGATCTAGAGGCATGGTTAGAGTGGAGCTGAAGCAAAAGAAAACCAGGAAGCATCAAACAGGCAAGTGGACTCTATATAACGACATAGGTTTTTCTCAATGGCTATGTCTCATATACTTAGACCATACATTATGCACTTTGTGGACTATCTAGTACCTGGAAATAATGTCTCAGATTAGCCCCTATTGTTTTGCACTAAATGGAAATGACAAATTATTGTGTGGTACCTCACATCATTAACCTCACACCAGAACAAAATCCAAAATGTTCCCTCTAAACTTTCTGCTCATAATTTTCACCGGCGGTATAGCAGTGCTCTCGCTTGGCGTCCCGGTCATTTAGGAAATTCCAAACTACATCTGGCTCTGTTTGGCTCCCCCACTTCTGCTATGTAAAGCAAGCTGTGACTGCTGAGTGCTAAAAGTGTCCAGTGTTCCACACTTCATTTTTCAATGGTTCTAGTACATCCTGGTATTAATAGTACACTAGATATCATATAATTTCCTAGTGCAAACACACTACTTGCAGTAAAAGAATGCTCAAAGTATAGCTCAAGAACGGGAAGAATGTTCTTGCCAAGTTTGGAAGAATGAACTAGCAAGGACACGAGAACGAAGATTTTGACAAACAACATTTTGAGAGGAGGTGCGTACTTGCTTTTAGTGCTAGCACCTTCCAGCTTCACAAGCCATGAAATGGGGATCTAAGTTACCACAGGAGGTAACCAGGGTGTCATCCTGATGAAAGTCGAACCAAACTTTTATATTTGGCAAAATGAGCAGACTTTCACCCCACTTTTTATCCAAACATAATTTTATTTCAAATAAAAGAAAACATTTATGTTATTATGTTACCTCATCCATCATTGCTATTTTGTCGAGATAAATTATGGGTCTTTCTGTTCATTCTTGTTGACAAGTCACCAACCAATCTATTCTCGATATTTGGGTAGGCTCAAGAGCACTTGAGAGATAGGTATTTTAACCATTCTCATACTGAAGTGCTTGCGTTCTTCAGTACTGAAATTAGAGATGACATCAAACGAACACGAGAGGATGCAAGAAGAAACAAGAACGCATATTGAGAAACACACAGAATGTATCTTCATGTATCTGTACAATATGTATCTTATACCTATATAAAAACCTTTTAGTATATAAACTCTGACATCTGAAACTCATTGACAGCTCGGTCAGTGGTTTTGATGTTTTATTGATTCAGTACTTTTTTGTGATCAAATGCATTTTCATCAGTGCACGTTCTGCAGGCTCACTTTCCCGTTATTCTCTCTTTGTCTTTCTCTGTGCATTCAGAATGGTCTGAACTCTCTTCATCTCGCCTCCAAAGAGGGCCATGTGGAGATGGTGGCAGAACTTATTAAACTGGGAGCCACTGTGGATGCATCAACAAAGGTAGGCACAACCTTACTGAAAGGGCGCTACAGTCAATCCTGTTCCCTCTGATAAACACACATCCCATATATATTACAGCGAGGCCGGTGTAATGAGTTCAGCTGGCCGGGGTTTTGCTGCCTCTGCAAATCTCTAAAGTTAAGGTTGTGGACAGTTTTCAAGAGACGTAATGGCCACTATTAAGCAACGGAAATAGTCTCTCACTAAAACTATTTCCACAACAATGATATTACACAGGCTGCCAAGGTTCTGTGTCTCAAGTCCACATTTGTAAATAAACACCGGCCGTTACTCTCGTTTTTTCAAATGGACCGAATGCAAACTGAATGAAGCAGTTTAATTACAGCAATATATCAGCATGTACATGAGGGTCTAAAAGTTCACTACCATAAACTGTTTTTATTTCATCATGCATCAAAAACTCATCTACTTCTAACAAACAAAACAAACAAATACTTGAGACAGATCACTTTTTTTCAGCTGTTGGAGAAATCCTTGTGTGAAACTGAATTGAGTATCCTGTTCACATACCATAAACTTCTTTTTCGAAAATCGTTGTGCCGCCTTATAGTTCATTCTAATCCTAACATGTGTATGGACCTTACATGCAGTGCTAATGGTTGTTGGACCAACACCTGATACTAACTCAGTTAATGTAGTCCCCTATGCGTTACTGTCACAGAGGAACATTAGATGTTAGGACCCAAGTGCGTGAGAAGCCTTCACTGACATCAAACTCTCAAACAGAGAGAAAAACCCAATGAGTACTAAAAATACATAATGGCACAGAAAATCTAAGCAACAATTACGATGATGTAAACTGTAAAATGCAAAAGCAAATGACATAGATGGCTAGACATTTCTAGTGCAAGACCTGGTACGCTCTTAGAAAACAGGGTTCCTTAAGGGTCCTTTAGATGGTTAACGATTATAGCTTTCTGAAGGGGTTCTACATGGAACCTTTTTGTGAAAGGAAATCCCTCTGTTGTAGGATACAAGATAGAACCTTTAAGGGTTTCCCCAGAGAGACAAGCTAAAGTCTTTAGGGTGCTTTTTTAAGAGTTTAATGAGCAGCAGGTGATTGCAAATCAGGCAAAGCAAAGCTAAGATGGGTGTGACAGACAGGGCGGAGCTAAGATGGGTATGGCAGACAGGGCGGAGCTAATAGGGGTGTGGCAGACGGGGTGGAACCGAGATGGGTGTGACAAACAGGGCAGGACTGAGATGGGTGTGGCAGATAGGGCGGAGGTAAGCTGGGTGTGGCAGACAGGGCGGGGCTAAACTGGGTGTGGCAGACAGGGCAGAGCTAAGCTGGGTGTGGCAGACAGGGCGGGACTGAGATGGGTGTGGCAGACAGGGTGGAAATGAGATGGGTGTGGCAGACAAGGTGGAGCTAAGATGGGTGTGGCAGACAGGGCGGAGTTAAGCTGGGTGTGGCAGACAGGGCGAAGCTAAGCTGGGTGTGGCAGACAGGGCGGGACTGAGATGGGTGCGGTTTACATGACAATAATATGTAACTGTCCATACTGCTTTTAGTAAGTAATAGCAAAGCCTTGACTTGTATTAGTTAAGAATGTTAAGTAATTTTGCTTTAGAAATATAGTTTGCCAGAATTAGTTTTTCAGAACTAATGAAATGAAAGCAATTCTTGGTAGTGACTCTTTTGGACCCTACTGTAAAATTATAATCTATCAAGCCATCTAGACAATAACTGATATGGCTTTGTTATATGTAATGTTAGATATAAAAAGCAGGGGATGTTTAGCAGGAGTCAGTACAGAGGAATTACAGCGCTGGCGCTGGACAGTTGCTCCTAGCTGAGTGGGTGCTAGCAGGTGTAGAAAGTAATAAATATTTAGCTCATGTGTTTGTGCCCACAGAAAGGAAACACAGCTCTGCATATCGCGTCCCTCGCCGGTCAGGCCGACGTGGTCAAAGAGCTGGTGAACAATGAAGCCAACGTCAACGCGCAGTCTCAGGTAAGAGCAGAGTCAACAGAAACATGGTGTATAGTTTTCGGTTCACTTCCTATAAATGCTTTTCCTTTAGAAACTGCATTTCCTGTAGAGTTTTTTATTTGCAAGTTCATTTCCTCGAGAGATTTTTCCTTTAACAAGTGTACTTCCCATAAAAGTTTTTTATGTAACAGTTGCACTTCCTATATAGATGTTTTTTTTCTTTAGCAAGTGCACTTCTGAAAGAGGTTTTTCTTTTAAAGCATGCACTACTCATATAGGCTTTTTATTTAGCATTTGCACTTGCTATATAGATGTTTTTCTTTTAACAACTGCACTTTCTATTGAGGTTTTTCCTTTAGCAAGTGCACTTCTTTGACTAACCCTGACTTTGTTTTAGCATGGCCTATTGAGACATTTTTTCTTTAGCAGGTGCACGTTCTATAGAGGGTTTCCTTTAGCAGGTGCGCTTCCTATAGAGGGTTTCCTTTAGCAGGTGCACTTCCTATAGAGGGTTTCCTTTAGCAGGTGCATTTTCTATAGAGGGTTTCCTTTAGCAGGTGCACTTCCTATAGAGGGTTTCCTTTAGCAGGTGCACTTCCTACAGGAGTTTTTTCTTTAGCAAGTGCACTTCCTGTAGACTTATTTTCTTTAATAAGTGTACTTCCTATATAGATGTTTTTTTTCCCTTTAGAAAAATAGCTTCCTATAAATGTTTTTCCTTTAACAAGTGTACTCTGCTCTGTAACTTCTGTATTTGATCTGATCATAATTCATAAAAATACACACTTGTACACACACCCACTCAAAATAGTCACAAATGAATGCCTTTTAGCAGGTGAAGGACCGTGTGGTGTTTTAAGGAAACAGCCTAAGCAGAGAAACATTCATGTTCACATATACACACACATACACACTCTGTTTCTCCCTCTTCATGCTGGGCTGGGCCCTATCACGAGCTGCATTGCTACGTGGTTGGCATGGTTAATGAGTCTTTGGTGTATCACTCACTGACAGCTCGGCCTTAAATGACTCGGTGTGACCACAGAGCAGCTGATGGGTCCCCCCGAGGCAGTGTGACATTCCAAAGTGCCCTGCAGCTTCATTTTTTTAAGGAGAAATTGCTGGAAACGTTAGTTCATGAAGCATGATATCTCTCCCATGGTCCAATCTGAGCACATACACACACACACACACACATACACACATTTCTGCATCACTGAGAGGTGATTATCTCAGGAGAGAAGGACACACACGTTTCACAAGTGCAGCTTGGTGCTGTCGATTCGCAGAACTAAGGCAGTATAAATAGCAGCACTCCTATAGTGAAGGATCATTAAGTTCAAGTCAAGGTCGTTGATTTGAACTTATTCAATAACTCTATCCAAGACTGTAAAGATCTAGGAACTTGCATTCACATCACACACAAAACCAAGTGTGTCATTTTAGAAAACTCAGTGCTACAGTGCATGTTGAAATACTGTGAACCTGCTACAACAGAGTCAGGTTCTCCCTGCGTAATGACCTAATAGAGCTGTCAGTTCATGAGTTAGCATATGCCTCATATGTGTGTATATGGAGGGAAAGAGATGAAATGTGAGTGAAGTGACGTGACTGTGTGTGTTTCCAGAACGGTTTCACGCCACTCTACATGGCCGCGCAGGAGAACCATCTGGACGTGGTCCGCTTCCTGCTGGACAGCGGCGCCAGCCAG
The DNA here is from genome assembly GCA_028565825.1 of Olivaichthys viedmensis. Taxonomy (NCBI): domain Eukaryota; kingdom Metazoa; phylum Chordata; class Actinopteri; order Siluriformes; family Diplomystidae; genus Olivaichthys; species Olivaichthys viedmensis. The sequence goes on from JAOUQW010000049.1 coordinate 16,513,018, forward strand.
GGCATCGCCACAGAGGTACATATGGTGCATATTCATCCAGACACACACAAACATTCACACACATATATTTACAGACTTTTACACACATATCCTCACACCTCCACTCTGTCCTGAAACAAGTCAGGAATCTGGACCCAGTGTTCCCAGTGCACAACGTTTATTAACAACAGGGAAGTCCTTTACGGCCCAAAATTAGTAGCCCAAAATTCTGTGTGCCCACCCAAAACCTTGAAGAAAATGGCTGGAAACGAAGGCACAAGTAAATTAGAGTTCATGTTAGAATGTAATTTGTGTTGAAATGTACACTAGCGGTCAAAAGTTTGGGGACACCTTCATATTTTATGAACAGTCATTATTCTATTCACTAAACTCTTATAAGATTTGATCACTGCTATCCAAAAACAGAGGCATTCTGGGTATTAATGTTTATATTAACATCACTCTCGATTCTATAAAACTTTCACAGTCATTTTGGAGTCATCATTCTGGACACATGATGTTTTACAGCTTTCTACAAATGATTTGAAACCAAAGTGCATCAACACTAGAATCATATTACAATCATTTTATAGATGATCTGAAACTAAATGGAGCTTATATCACTGACAAACATTGATTCCACACTTTTGAGCAGCGACCCCAAACTTTTGACCGCTAGTGTAAGTTCCTGATATTGAAATTGGTCTCGTATATTCAACGTATGTGTTGTATGAAATGCAAGATGGGTATATATAAATATTTCATCCATCCATTGTAAAATATTTCAATATTACATTTGAGAGAATTCAGGCAGAGAGTGGTCTTTTCTATTAATATCTTAATATACACGATTTGACCATTTTTGTTCCCTTTTGATAATGAAGGAACACCTGTGAAACCGGACACACTAAATGCCTTGTTGCTATAAATTCAATTTCTTTGTCATCTTCATTTTCTCCTGAGGGTATGCAAACTTTTGCCCTCGGATGTAAGTTTACCTCTATCGTAAAACAGACTTGGTTAGCTCGCCTGACCGGACTCAAACGCCGCCCTGCTTTAGAGGAGGGGAAAAAATTGATTCCCCATCAATCAATGCTTCCAGCCTCGTGTTTTAGTGGATGGCTAGACATTTTAGCGGATAGCTAGGTAGCTAATACAATAAACACACAGCACTTTTTGAGTAGAAAAAGTGCAGCCGGGAACGCTTTTTGTGCTGATCTAAACAGTATGGCTCACGCCTTGTGCATATGGTGACCTTAACAACGGACCTCTCAGTTATGCTTTGTATCCGATCATACAGGCGAGCTAGCTGCAGTACTGTGCAAAATTCTTAGACACCTAAAGGTTTTGTATACATTTTATGTCTTCTGCATTAGTGTGTCAGTAGAAAATAGCAAATCTTAGGTTTTCAAACATTCATTTTGCAAATTTTTTTTTAATGTTAGACAAAAATTTGGATGTCGTTAAAGCAACATATTAAGTAATAGACCCCTTTTCAAATACTGTAAAAACATCATCAAGGCTGGAATTACCAGCAGAAACAGAAGCGAGTGAGAGCCAAAGTCTGCAGAAAAACTTGGAACAACGTACCAGTTGATTTTCTTATAAAACGGCACGACTAAGTGTAATTGATGACATTTTAAAAAGGGCTGGTCACACCAAAAATTTATGTATCTTCGTTTTTTACTGTTTACTGCTCTTTATATTTTGAAACATTTCATTATTTTTGAAAGCATCTTCGCTTTACAGAATTTCTTGACACATAACTGAGACTTTTGCGCAGTACTGCATAAGAGTGCCAGTTGAAAGATAAGTATTGTTAGTGAGTGAGTATAAGGAGCTGTAATACGACGTGTTATATCAGCGGTGTTAAAGCAAGCTGCCTTCATTTTTGCTGGAGTTAAATGTTGATGATAAAACTGATACTTGTAGCTAGAAGATATCTAGTATGATTGCAACAACCAATGCTGCCCAGTAATAAAAATGTTATCAGGGGAAATCCCAGAATTTCAGTGAAAATACCCAAGTGTCACGCTGCAACTTCTGAGGCGGAGCTTCTCCAATGACGTGTCTGTGAGGCCTTGTTAGACTGTGTCATTCTGTGTAACTGAATACTGAGGAGTTGGAGTGCTCCTGATGGGCTGCCGATCACGGCTGCAGCCTAAATTTAGGGATGCAGCTAAACGCTCAGAAGAAGCCTTAGGCAAGGCATCAACATAAAACGTCTAAGCTATCAGGTCCCAGGTGAAGTGAGCATGGTGAGGTTGTTGGTTGGTTTCAGGGTGTGGTTGTGGGTGTGACAGGCATTGGTCACACCTACACGTGTACACATAATAGTCTCTTACTTTAAAACCCCTTAAAGCCCCAGGAACCGTCAGTGGGCCCAGACTTACATTCCTCACTCTCGTGACTACATACATTTTTTTTTAGTTTCACTGTAGTTACTGAATAATTAATAGTTGTTACTGAATGTACACACAGCCGTAGTAAAAGCAACAGGATCTTTCTTATTGCTGGTGTGTCACCCGTCAGATACGAGGATCTAAAACCAGCTGACCTTGAAGCCATTTCCACACAAGGGTAGGGAAGGTTATAAGACTATTTGTGCAGCGAGGGTGTTGAATGTCTTGCCGTCTGTGAGTCTGTGTATATGTGTGTGTGTGTGTGTGTCACAGAAGGCTGAGAGTGCTCAAGGACTCTGACACCACCGTTCCTGAGAATGCATTAGCCATTTCCGCACATCATCACCAACACGCCAGCACACTCAGACACAACACATTATGCAAATGAGTTGTTTGAAGTGTTTGAAGTACTGCACGTGAATTAATCATTCACATTCCACACCGAACAAGAGAGAAATCAAAAATCAAGAAGTGGGGAAAAAAGATCAAAAGATTGCGTTCCAAATTACAGTGTGCTTTTTGTTGTTGTTTATAAAATTTGAAGTTGAATTAGGACTTGGTTACATAACACTTTTCTTTTTTTCCTTTTTTTAGGAAATGATTATTATTCTGGATTAAAGTTGAGATGATTAATAGGTGGATAATGAAAAAAGGACTGCATGATCGACAGTAGTACTGATGAAAATAGTAATAACGTGATGATGATATTTCATTAATAATACATTTTATTTATGTAGGGCTTTATAATAGTGACCCAAAATGGCTACAATGAGTAAAAACACTATTTATAAAACACCGATATAAATATGTAACTGTATCTTTGTATTTAACTGGAAGATATTTTTTATGCATGGCCTAAAGTATTCCCCACGCTGGCATGACATATCTTCTGCTTGCATGTGTCATAGCGGATGTGTGTGTGTGTGTGTGTGTGTGTGTGTGTGTAGGATGGCTTCACCCCGCTGGCTGTAGCACTGCAGCAGGGACATGATCAGGTGGTCTCTCTGCTCCTGGAGAATGACACTAAAGGGAAAGTGCGTCTTCCTGCGCTCCACATCGCCGCCCGCAAAGACGACACCAAAGCTGCGGCTCTCCTGCTCCAGAACGACCACAATGCTGACGTAGAGTCTAAGGTGACCATCACACGCCCTCCACCATCACACACTCAATAATCATCATGTGTCCTTAGAACTTGATGGTGCTAGTGGACGATTTCTATCAAAGACTCGAGCCAAAACCATGTGGTGGTACTTCACATTAGCATATCCCTGTTTAATATTTATTATAAATGAGTATATATACTGTACGTGATACCCAGACGTTTTTATTTATTAAAACACAAAACACTATCCTTATAACATTAGGAAATTTACCCTCTTTCAACACTTTTCCAAAGGATGAATGGAGGAGCCATTTTCAGTGCTTTTTGTAGCTCGCAGATTCTTCATGCACCATCCAGTTGAGCTCTTGTGGCGTTTTGTGGCGTGGTGTGGTTGTGTGTTTTTTTTTTCTTGTCTGTTTTTCTTTTTTGTGACTCTCCCTCACCATGAAGCAGCTTTCATTGTGCCATTGTGACTCTGTGAAACACTAACCGTGCCGTTCTCTCCCCCTTATCGGGCCCATTGGTGTGCGCTGCCGTAGATGATGGTGAATAGAACCACAGAGGTATATGTGCAGAGACTTTATGCCCTTCTCCTGCTCGCGCCTGGCTGCTTCCTGTTAATGCATCACCCTGTCCCTCTCTGTGTGCTTCGCTTTTTCTCATTTATTCGGGCCAGTTACAGTAGACCTGGCACTCATGGCACTGCGGGGGGGCCAAAAGGGAAGGGTGGCATGAAGAGGAAAACCACAGCTGAGGCTGAGGAAGTCTGCAGCTGCATGCCTGGAGGTTTAGGGTTCGAGGAGGGAGGCAGAATCACTGTCCAGTTGATAGAATTAAAGATGTGGCTAATATTATTCAAATGCATTTTCTGGACGACTCAATTGTTCAGATACACACAATTTTCTGCATTATGTAAGAAATATCCGCCTTTTTAAAAAAAAAGGCTATTGTTAAAGCTATTCTCCCTAACTTTGAGACATTATCTGGATAATTAGAATCATTCAAATTCAGCTCTGGATTTCTAAAACAGCCTATTGTAGAAAGTTAAACTGATGTGCTTTATTGCTAACTGTAAGCATTACAAATGCCTACATTAGAATTAAAATGCACAGCTCTCAAGAGATAAAAAAAAAGGGAATAAATGGGCAGCATTGGCCTCCTCTAATGAGGCCTGTCTCCATTCCGATTCTGATCTCGGTTTAAGGAGTCCAACCTCTCATCTGCAGAACACTAAGATCTTACTCCAAAGGCTTGTGTATTTCACTTTACCACTGCAGGGGCCAAATGAAAGAATCACGGACACCTACAGTGTGACCATCTCTCTCTTTCTGTCTCTCTCAAACCATCTGCTTTTTCTGATGTGACATATAATTCCACATCATTTCTAGGCTTGTTACAATTCTATACATTGAGTGGCCATTTATTAGGTATACCCAACTTGTATCTACACTCAATGACCAGTTTATTAGGTACACCTACCATATAGGGGCACTTTGTGGGTATACAATCACTGACTAATTTGTCATGCATAATTTGTCAGACACCCTCTACCCATCCAGACTCGTACCACCACAACACACACTACCACGGCAGTGTCACTGCTGTGCTAAGAATGGTCTACCTCCCAAATGATATTTGGTCAGCAGTGGTCCTATGGAGCAAAGGGGGGCTGACAAAGTACCTACAAAGTGCACCTATATAGTATGTGTACCTGATAAAAGGGCCAATGATTGTAGGTACACAGTAGGTGTACCTAATAACCTGGCAACTCAGTGTAATAAATACACTATACTGCACTTAGTTACCCTAACACACATGTATGAATCACTAGAGCATAAATCATTAACTTCTAAATTTCAACTGCTCACTAACCCCACTGGAAAATCCTCACAGCAACACTCCTCCAAAGCTTACAGATTTACTGCACTATCCTATCGCTTGCTGTTTTTCCAGATGATGCAATTTTTACCTTATAATGAGTTATGATGAAATGCTCTGCAAAATCCGCACAAACCACTAAGCTTCTGTTCAATTTGAGCAATTTTAGCAAATGTAAACACGGGTTATAGATTTGTGGACAGTTAAATAGATACAGGGTATTTGTCATTAGATTTATTTAATAAGATGTATCCTTGGCATGTAAGTGATATTTATGAGGTGCAGTGCATTATAGCCACACATGCATGTTTGCACAGCAATCTCCAAATGCATGGAGCTTAAGATTCCTCGACAGGTTTATGTCTGTCTGTCAGTGAACTTTGTATAAGGGCTGGTGGTCAGTGAAGCTCGAGGTCTGAAGTCTGGAACAAGCACATGTCCTTCAATGGCTACCCACAACCCTTAGAGCAAATCAACAGCCTTACTCTTAGTCGGCTAGCCTCGTCTAGTGTTAAATTAAAAATGAGCAGCTTTTTACTGCTCGGATGTGGAGGGCTTGTTTGAAGTATGTGCTGCTTCTCCCGGCTCACTGTATCTGTGGAAGGCTGGCTGAACTGTGCCTGGCTCTGTCTCGTCCTCTGCTGTGCTGGGCTTTGGGGAGGTGTGTGTGTGTGTGTGTGTGTGTGTGTGTGTGACATCCTGACCCCTGTGTTCTCACTCTGACCCCTCCAGAGCGGCTTCACCCCGCTGCACATCGCAGCGCACTACGGCAACATCAATGTGGCTACACTGCTCCTCAACCGTGGTGCTGCCGTGGACTTCAGGGCCAGGGTAAGGCCTCATTAAGTCAATCTTATTGTCATTTGTCATAGGATAAAGGGAATCAATACAGTAAGAACATACCTACCCACCCACCTACCTATTTACATATCTACCCACCCACCTATCTACATACCTACCCACCCACCTACCAATCCACATACCTACCCACATATCAACCCACCCACCTACCTATCTACATATCTTCCCATACATACTGTACCTACCCACCCACATACCTACCCTCCCACCTACCTACCCCCCACCTACCCACCTATCTATCTACCTTCCTACCCAGAGACTCTGGTGGGCATCAAACCTTTCTTTATCCTACGTTGATCTATAATACCCTTGTCTTGTGGTGTTAATCCTCAAATGAGGAAACAGATTATGTGAGTCAGACACACCCCATGTACATTCATAAGGTGTGCGGTGGTACTTGAGAACCCAGAGATCAGTGAGACAATAGAACTGCTTACAGGGATATCTAAAAGTGGACTCTTAGACAGAAAAACCTCAGGAGGCAGCTCTGCAGCTGCTGATGCCACTCTATACATAAACCCATGTACCCACACACAGCTGCATGCACAAGAGGAAATATGAGCTCATGGGTTTGAATGGAATCTGAAGCTTGAGGTGTGGAGGACACAAGGCCATGTTTAGACTGCAGGAAGGAGTGAAGACAACATGTGGCCATTTACTGAAATGAACACATGGCCCAGAACAGAGGCTGAAAAGTTCGGAACTTCAAGGAAAAGCTGAAATTATGTAGTAGATGTAAAAAAATAACTAAACAAAGTTGTGGAAATGAAGTGTAAATCTGCTCCTCCCTCATTCTCTGACAGTGGTGCAGAGGTGCAGTGGTGGCTCAGTGGTTAGTGCACTGGGCTACTGATCAGAAGGTCGTGGGTTCAAGCCTCAGCTCCACCAAGCT
>JAOUQW010000049.1:16544773-16564065 GCA_028565825.1 Olivaichthys viedmensis
TCAAGGGCCCAACAGTGGCAGCTTGGCAGAGCTGAGGTTTGAACCCACAACCTTCTGATCAGTAGTCCAGTGCCCTATCCACTGAGCCACCACTGCCCCTGTCACATGAGTTATGTGAAATGGCAATACGTTAAGCCACTTGATTAGACTGTTCAATGACATTTGTGTCTGGAACAATCCAAAAGGAGCACAAATACTGACTATAAGAAAAAAAAACTTTTTGTCCCTACATGCATGATTGGTTGGGTAAGACACAGGCTAGAGTGGGCACTACCCACCCTTATCGCCGCTCATGCCCCTATCATATACACACCCAAAAATATTTAGGCCCAAAACCTTACAGTTACAAATTACATGTATATTTTCGACGTTTGATGTTTTTCCTTTATGTTTATAATGTTAATGTTAACATAAATTAATTAAGTAACTCAATACAATTTATTCAATTACACAAATTGTCACAGTCGGCGAGCCGTGGGCATCACTTTGCATAATGGTAATGAGGGCAAATAATCACTTGTACCACTATGTCAGTGTTACTGCTGTGCTGAAAATGAACCACCACCCAAATAATATCTGCTCAGTGGTGGTCCTTTGGTGACCCCATTCCACTGATGGACAAATTAGAGGTGGTAGAGGGGGGCTAGCAAATGGTGCATAGCAACAGATGGGCTAAAGTGAGTAATTGTATGACTGTAGCCTACAAAGTGCACCTATATGGCAGATGTACCTGATAATATGAGTGGCCAATGAGTGTAGGTACAAGGCAAACATACCTAATAAACTGGCTTAGTGTTGAAAAATAAACAAATGTTGAGTTTAGAAACACATTTATTATAATAAAAGATCATCTGCACTTGAATGAAACTTGAAATTATGTAGAAGAGGGACATGGGATGAAAATTTTATACAAGTACATCCAGAAATAACTGGATCACTGAGCTAATGGTGTAATTACCCTCCCCCCCTCTCTCTCTCTCTGTGTCTCTTTCTCTATCTCTTTCACTCGTTCTCCCTCTGTCTGCAGATGGGGTACACGCCACTGCATGTTGCCTGTCACTATAGCAACATAAAGATGGTGCACTTCCTCCTGAAGAACCAGGCTAAAGTCAACGCCAAAACTAAGGTGTTTAGAAATTACAACAGACATTAGGTTAAAGCTGTGATTTTCGACATCTGTATCACTCTTATGCGTATCATATCCTGTGCGATTGCGTGTGCATTTTAGCGTATACAATGTCATTTTCTGCTTTCTGGCTGTGTTTGAGTAGAATGGATACACTCCGCTGCACCAGGCCGCCCAGCAAGGCCACACACACATCATTAACCTCCTCCTGCAGCATGGAGCCTCCCCCAACGAGCTCACAGTGGTGAGTGGGTATGGATTTGCAACTAATGCTGCATTCACATGTTAGCTGTGAAAAATAAAAATTCTGTGTTTCTCAATCAGACAGCAATGGAAAGCTATCACAACCAACGGAACTCTCAGTTAAACATTTCATTTTCTTACATGCCATGGCACTAGGACAAACTGGATGTTGTTTGATTTTTCTTTTGAAACGTGGAACAACTCGAAAGCCTAATGATTTTAGCAGAAGCACACTATGTACTACACAACAAGCACTTAAAAGACTAAAAGGAATAAACATGAACCCACATCTGTCATTTTGTCTTCTTTTCCACCGCAAGTAAATTAACATGGCTAATGCTCTTCTCCTTTCCTCATCCATGACTTTACAGTAGCGTTTATTCAAAATGAAGCCCTATCCCACTAAATCACCATAGCAACATTTAGATGGCATTTACCGTCTTGTTCTGCCGCCTTCTGTTCCACATTACCGTTCGATATGACATTTTTTTTACTGTCAACATGTGAATGCAGATCTAGATTGAACACTACTCATTGGAATAATGCAAGCCATCTTATACAGAACAACTAAATGTGCCATCATTTGTATATAGACTTACAGCCAATGGGTTTTTGGATTGACCTATTTTAAAATATAATAATAGAATTGTCTGTAAAGCTGCTTTGTGCTGCTACAATGTCTATTGTTTGAAGCGCTATACAAATATAATTGAATTAAATCAAATGATTACATTATTATATCATTACAATAATAATAATACGAATAACACTGAGATGTTAAACCTCCATGTACATACTGGTATAGCATGGCCTGTTGTCTACTTCACACTGTGTTATATCGTAAATTAGGTTACGAGGTCACAGCCTCACCTCAGGCTAAAGCTGTTTCCAGACAAACAGCACATCATTAAATACTGTAACCACCGTATTCAGAAAAGCAGTAAAATTATGGCACCTTCCAGATGTGCACTGTACAGTATGAGTGGGTTTGATATTATTCGGTTTTCATTGTTTTAACATTTTCTTTTGTGTACAGAACGGAAACACTGCTCTGTCCATTGCCAGGCGACTGGGTTACATCTCAGTGGTGGACACTCTCAAGGTTGTAACGGAGGAGACCCTGACCACCATGGTGAGACTCCACACCATACACACTCACAGTGCTTAACATTCCAAACAGCCCTGGCAGAAATTTGGATTTAATTTGGATTCATTACTGGAGTGAGACAAGCAGGATCATGAGGAGAGGAGACTCTTTTGCGCTACTGGTGTACATCAGGCATTGAAATCCACTTACATTTGGACTCCTTTATTCAAACTCACATGTAATGCAGGATTACAACTAGAATACAACCAGAGCTGAACAGTTAAAAGTCTTCCTCAAGGGCCCAAGAGTGGCTCACAAACTTAAGCATTGACTTACCGCTGCATTTTAGCTCAGGAACTGTACACATTTACTCAGGAACTGTAAAGAGGCCATGCAGGTGGATTTTAAGCTGCTCCTTTTGCAGACGGTGACCGAGAAGCACAAGATAAACGTTCCAGAGACAATGAACGAGGTTCTGGACATGTCTGATGATGAAGGTAAGCTTTGGCATCTGTTTAATGCTATGTTATTTGTATGGCACTTTTTTTTGTGATACTTTGTTAATCCACTGACTTGGATATTACTCCTAACACTTCATGCTTAAATCACGCAGTTCGTAGAGCCAATGTACCCGAAATGCTCAATGAGGACTATATTTCAGATGTTGAAGAAGGTATTCTTTTGTTCGTTTTTCTGTTTTTATAGCTTTTTTTTCTCCTGTAGCTGTTCTGAGTTTCTGTGTTTCTTTTCACTCTTCTCTCTAAACTAACCAAATTTCTGCACTCACTTTCCCATGCTTCGTTGTTATGCTTTTCTCCAGCTTCCCACCGAAGTTGCCGGGTGCACTCGTCCTCAACATTACGTGCTTGTGTATGCAAATGTTTCTTTTCTGCTGCATACATTAAGTTTTGCTGCTGTATTGGGGGCGATTATGATTTCACACACATACCCACTCTGTAAACACTGGCTCAGTAGGCATATTGTTAGAGGAATATAAGAGTAGACTTTTAAGGACTCAGATTGTGACACATTTGTTGGGCTACCATATGTATGGCCTATTTTGTACTGAGTAGCTTTTTCAGAGAGCCTGCAGTGGAACAGGGGAGAGAGTCAAGTAGCAGCACTGGTCCCATTATTTAACACCAGCCTAACTGGACAGTTTCACTTGCTTTGCTTTTTGTGAATATCATTTTAATTAAATAATGGCAATTACGTGTCATAAGAAACATGCTGTCCCCAAACCAGAATGATACACATTTAGAGTTACAGTGTATTTAGACCTAGCGTGTACATGTTCCATCTACATTACCCGAAAGCATTGTGTATAACTGTAATCTCCAGTCCTCATTCATACACAGTATGAGTTTGAACAAGTTTGACAGCTGTATCATTTCTAAATAAAGCAGCTGGTTGGGAGCAGCTGCAGTGCAGTAGCAGCACATGCAGAATAGTTCCCTGGGGAATCCACATAAATAAATAGAATTTAATTACCGTATTTTCCGGGCTATAAGTTGCACATTTTTGCCCTTGAGAAGGTGCTGGGACTTGTACAGTGAAGCAACGAATTAGTTATAATTTTTCCATTAGGCTGATTTTTATAGTCCCAGTTGTTAGTGTTTTTTAAGAGAGACATGCTACTCCAGCAGTTACTTGCTTGTCACATAGCCATGCTAGTGAAAATTAGAATTACTGTAGGACACTCATAGGACTATAGTGATTGGACAAATAAAAGCAACTTATGAAGTAAATTACAAGGTTTCAGCATTAAACATTACTCTATAATGACGTCTTCGTAAGGATGTACTTAGTGTTAGGGCGTTGTAGGGGTGGATGCAGGCGCAGGCTCGGGGGAACGAGTTGGAGAGGATCAAAGGGTTGGGCAGACTCGGAGTCTGGGGACAGGCAGTACAAACATTCTGTAAAATAACTGAATTAAGAGGGTGTGTCTTATACTCAGGGGTGACTTGTCCAGATATTGTGGATACCTATATAATTTTAAAAAGCAGTATTTGTATGTGTGTGTGTGTGTGTGTGTGTGTGTGTGTGTGTGTGTATGCAGAGACTGCTGTGGGGTCTAGTTACTGTTAACTGACACTTGTGCAAACTCCCGTGATTCCACTGACATAACTCGGATAGCTTCTTATTTACACGTATGGCCGGGGCCTGAAATAAACCCTGTCATCATGGCCGGTATGTTTTGGGTTTGCTATTCGCTCGTTAGAGAGAATGCTTTGACAGATTCTCTAAATGCAAGCGCCTAGTTGAAGATTAGCTTTATACGCTATGATATTTGATGTGAGGAAATAAAAAGCATTTAACGTTGCATTTAAGTTTACATACAGACGGGTGACAAGTTAAAGGAAAAAGCATCAGCAAATGAGTGCATCCACAGGGCACGAGGGGTCACTGAACGGTTTGATGAGTATGAAAATGATGTAAATCATATGCGATGGCCTTTGAAGTCACCAGATCTCAACCCAATTGAACACCTATGGGAGTGACGTGTTAGACAGCGGCTCTCCAGCACCATCATCAAAACACTAATTGAGGGACTATCTTGTATCTGGTGTTCCATCTCTCCAGTACAATTCCAGAGACTTGTAGAATCTATGCCAAGGCGCATTAAAGCTCGTGGTGGCCCAACACCTTACTAGGACACTTTATGTTGGTTTTTCCTTTAATTTGTCACATGTCTGTAGCTCCCTGGGCAATGAATGCAAATTGCTGTGGCTGAGTGCCATGTATGGTGCCATACGTGACGGTTTTACCTTCTTCTTCTCTTCTTCACTCTGTCTCTGACACTTTGCTGTGGCATAACTCTTTTTAAGAGGAGTGCCCTCCAGCTGAGTGAGTGCCAGGGGTGTGCCTCGCACTGTAAAGCTGCTGTGGCCAAACTGCCAGTACCTTCACCCACCAGCTTCCTCATAATGCCCTCAGCAGATGATCTGTGAATCCCTGCAAACACAGAAGTAGCGATTAGTGATTTTGAGCTAATATAAGTCAACAGTTTGTGCTCTGAAATAATATTGCCTTTGGAAATGTCTTTCAAAAAAGGTTTGTTTTGTTAACCATTTCATTCATCATGGAATAGAAAAGCCTCATATGAGCGAGACAGTTTTTGGAGGAAATCTGTAAGATCTGTAACTTAAAAGTGACAGAAATCAGATGCCTTCAGCATCTCTCAGCTTAGGGATCTCTCAGCTTAGGGATCCTCCCGGTGGCAGGTGTGTGTGGGCTCAAGCAGGAGTGGAAATACATACTAAATCTTAAAATCTTTTTGTCTCAGATTTACAAAGAGACGTCATGTTTAACATTTTTACTTGAGCTTGATACCGTGTTATAGAAATGGGATTTTAGAAATAATTTTTCATGTTTACGAGAGAAATTGAGCCCAGCACATACATATTGATGTGTGTTGGAGTTTAGCTGGAGTTTGGACTCTTGAAGCTCAGATAGTCTTTCCTGTGTAATAAAGGGGCCAGGGGCAGGTGGCGAGTGGTCCCTCCCTCCCACTCGGCTATGTGTTCTACTGCCAGTAAAGGGGTTCTTTTGTTCCCCGTTCTGTCCCTCAGAGTCGGATTACGGAGTACACCTAAGAGCCAGTCCCATAGAAACCCCCCTACACACACTCTGTCTCTATTGTGCTGGGGTACTGGGGCTGCAGGGCATGGAGTATCCAATCATAGCACGCAGAGTGTGACCTCGGAATCGCTGCTCTCCCGTGCAGTTCGAACTCTCGTCAGCAGCTGATGGGAGTGTATGCCGAGAGGGTGTGTGAGAGTGTGTGCAGCGCAGCAGGAGGAACTGTCGGTTTTGGACAGTCAGGGGGAGGAGACGGGATATGTGGATGCGCTCGTACTGTGCGTTCCTGTGGATTTGGTCTGGTCTGTGCGTGTGGATTCGAAGTGGACGTATGAAGTGAGCGGGGAGGAAGTGGCCTTTGAAACAGTGGAGTGACGCTGAAGGAGGGTCATGGCCACTCAGCTGTGTAAGAGTTACTCTGATAGCTGCTGCATCTGCTGGATGGTTTTGTTTACAGCGTTCTGAGCTGGTCATATACGATAGATTTAGCAGTGCAGTACACGCATGGCAGCTCAGGCGAGAGAAAGCCGATCTGCGTGTGTATGTGTGTGTGTGTTGTGCTCAGAGAGCGCTGCTGAGAAAAGTTTTGCTGACAGTTGTGTTTGCGGTTGAAAAGCAAGGCTGTTCGGAGGGCTAGTCAATGGTATGTGGTTTTGCTTTTTCTTTTTTTCCATGACAGAGAGTGAGGGCGTAGAGAGGTAATTCTTTTATGAGGAGTAAACACAGGAAAGGGGAAAAAACATGTTTATTGTGTGTGTGTCAGTAATGGTACAGAAAAGTGGTTTCATGGGGAGGGGTTGCTGTGGCAATGAGCAGCGGGGGAGCAGGATCTGCTTTGTCACTGTTGGAATGCTGTCCCCCCCACCCCAGTTTCTCTCTCTTTCTCTCTAGTGTGCACTTGCCATAGATGTTTTTTTCTTTTAACCCCGCTCATCTCTTTACTGGTCCTGAACTTTATGTGCATAAACGCCAGAGTTTGGCGCTTCTCAATTGAACTCACACTAATTGTCGTCTGGTACTTTCCTACTTTTCCTTAGACACTAAGAAAATATGTCATCAATCTCCTACTTAAGGAGATATTACCGCCTTAATATCTGTCCAAATCATTTTTTATGTGATGGTGGTGACATTAAAGCTTTATGAGGAAAATAACCTTCATGTCTCAATTAGTGAGTTTATTGAGTTTATTGAGACAGGAGTTGCTAAAGGGACCTGTATTGTAGAGCTCATTCAGTGTTTTGGGGAAAAGACGGGGCTAACTCTGTCTGTGTCTTAGGTGAGGACGTGATGCTGGGGGACGCGGATAAGTACCTGGGCCCCCAAGATCTGCGCGAGCTAGGGGACGACTCTCTGCCTCAGGAGGGCTACGTGGGCTTCAGCATCGGAGCCCGCTCTGGAAGGTAACGCTGCTTTTCACACCTACACACACATGCACACTACGTAAATGTGCTCGCTGTTTAAATATGTTGTTTTAAACAGTCGTTTGTAACAGTGTTGTGTAGTAGTTAACATTGAGATGAATGTCTAAAAGTAAAGCTCAGATCACAAACAGTTTAACACGACAGCAGAGCGCTATCTAAAGTGTTATTTATAATCCTAACAGCTTCTTTCAGACAGGATGTTATCATGTTTATGGCTATTAGAGACTAGTTGGGAACTACAAACACAATTCATTGAGCTGAATGAATAGGATTTGTCCTGTATCTCTTTCTTTCTTTTTTTTCCTGATTCCTGGCTTATTGGCAGCCTGGCCAGTGTTTACACTATCACATGCCTACTGTCCCCATACTATACACTAGCCAAATGTCAGAGTCACATGGCTAATGTTTAACCTACACGGAGCTCAGCATTGAAAAGTTTGACGCTGGCCGATAATTCAAACTGGTATATTGAAGCCCTATATGGGATAACAGGAAGTTAGAACCATGCTCAGTATCAGCCCAAGCATTTACCCATGACCAAGAAAGGGCTTTCTTTGATGATATCGTAATTGTCGGTAAATTTTAAATGCTGTCGTTATTTGAATAAGAAGTGATATTCTGGACGAAAAAGCGTAGGCGTTTGTTTAAATGCTTGGGTCAGTGTGGGCTTGGTTTTAATGTCCTTCCTGTTTGATGCTGAGGAGCTCTGTTTACTTTCAATTCTCCTTTTTAGCGGCATCGGCCAAACATCTGCTTGCATTGCATGCTCTTAGACAGATCTCCTCTCTGTAAACAATGGTTTAGTCAGAACTCCACAATCCCCCATGAGAAGAAGATTCGTTGACAGAAACGTGCTCATACAATAATACTGTAAACTGCATACTCTTCCGAAAAATTTAAAAGTCAAAGGCTGAATTAAACCACATGCAGTTCAGAAGAGGGGCTCAACTGAGTCTAAGAGTGTGTTGCAATGCAACTGCAGAGCATTACAGGCTGCTGTCATTCAACCACTGCATTTTGCTCGGTCTGATTCATCTCCTGTGTCCCTCCTCTCTCCTTCCTCCACCATACCGATTCCTTATCATAGTCCTAGAGTCAGGTAAGAGGGCATGACTGTGGATTTTGATGTGGCCCCCTTGAGTCATTACGTCATGGAACACTTGTCTTGTAATGTCCTTCATCTGTTTGCTGTTCATTTAACTGAAAATTAAAAACATGCGCCGAATGTGCTGACAAGCAAGTCTTTGCTTTATGACTCTTGAGAAGTTGTGTCTGTGGACCCTGGCTTTGTTTTGAGTTCGGATTTTAGAGTCCAACTTGCGTTTTGCGATTGTTGTGCCTGACCATTTAATTTTAAGGAACTCTGCCTGTTCCAAGCATTTTAGCCGTTGCGCTTGTAAGGCTTGTTTCGCTTTTGCTGCAGTTCCATTCCTCCCTCAAGTGTCTTCCAGGGATCCGTGGAGTTCACAGACACTAAATATGGAAAAAGATCAGAACAGGAAGTTAGAGACGGAAATTTTATTTGCAATAAATTCACCTGCCATTGGAAATTTATGGACAGGTATTGCATTGGCAGCAAGCACAGCTTGAATTTACAGCGTGCATTAAACTTGGAATGGCCTTGTCATATTGATTGCCATGGGGCAGAGCGCTAGTACATACTACTCATATGTGCTTGGAGCATGTAGGTCAGGTCTAGTAGGAAGATAGTGTGACTTATTTTTAAGAGAGGCCCCGCCTTCTTCGCAGCTTCAAATGGCAATCTATTTCAGTGTCACGATTCTGTAAGAGAATCCAGAAACCAGTTAATCTCTCACTTATCCATTTTTACTTTTCAATTATTCCTTGTCTGATAAAAATAGGATAATTGCATAGTTTTGGACATGTGTTTGGCATCCTCACGTAGGCAGAGCATTAGATTGTCAGCTATCTCCCATTTTGTCCCCATCTTATTTAGGATGCTGCTCATTTGTCATTCACACCCACACATACAGTGTATATTTTATTTGACACAAAACAAGACAAGAAAAAGTAGCTCCCCATCTTTTTACACGTGTGCTGTGCTGTGTTTGCATCTCGTCGTTTTTCTTTTGAACTTGTGTGCTGGTTTCCCTGGAAGCTGCATGCAGTAACAGGTGTGTGTTTTATTTTTCTGTGTGTGTGTGTGTGTGTGTGTGTGTGCGTGTGTTTTGTGTTCTATCACATTGTCACGCCCCGCTCCCTCCCCCGTGCACTGTGTGATAAACTGTGAATGCCAACAGCCTGCGCTCCTTCAGTTCGGATAGGTCCAACACACTGAACCGGAGCTCTTTTACCAGGGACAGCATGATGATCGAGGAGATCCTGGCACCCACCAAGGACACGGTACGCCTCCTATCCTCTCCACCCTGCTCTCGCTCGCTTTTACTCCTGCCAGGAGGTGACATAACACTTTTCCTGATTCATTAGGAGCGGTAGTATTTGTTTTGACAGTATAATCTCGACCCGATCTATTATCTAAATCCCAGCCAAAAGCATCAATCTGTTGTGCAGTTTAGAATTGACGCTCAAAGATACAGATGACATTTTCCATTACTAGTCCAGCCCGTTAAATGATTTCAGCACCAGTCCCCATTATTTTTCGTATTCTGAGAAAAGGCTGTCATGTGCTTATTACATTAGCAAAGCACACCTCAGATTGTCCTGATTTGACGCAAGAGGTTCAGCTGTCTTAAAGTGGACTCTGAGGCCAGATCAGGGAACGCACCAATCAGCAGCACTTTCATTCAGCCCCGTGTCTTTTTTTTTCTTTCTGGTTCATTCGGACTGTGTACTGAATGTGTGTAGGAGCTCCTGTCAAGGTGAGAATTACTTGGTGTAGAAAAAGTGTCTTCTTAGCCTAATTAATTCCAAAAGCAAAAGAAAATCCCAAGGCACTCTTCCAAATAATTGAATTAAACAGCTTTTACTACTGATTGGTGACTTCATAAAGAAATGTCTAAACCATACCTTTGTCTGGTCCACGTAGTATACAAAAGGTCTACGACCTACGCATAGTAGCAAACAAGCCTTCCTCAGGGTGCAGCCTGTGGTGAGGCTTTTCTCTCTAAAATACACCCATCAGGTGACTGAAAACACCAGTGAGGGAAAGGAGTGACTTCAACCAATCATGAATCATGAAAGGAAGAGGATACAATGCACAATCTTGTTCTGTATAATAGTGCATCAACACTAGAATCATATTACAATCATTTTATAGACGGATCTGAAACTAAATGGAGTTTATATCACTGAAAACATTTATTCCAAACTTTTGAACGCTAGTGTATATTTTATAAGTCTGTCTCTTTTATTGCCCCTTAGGTAGACGTGTTAGATAAATGCTATTACAATTAATTAATGTTTATATTTCATAGAGTCTTAAAGTCTTAAACACTGAATTGTTTACACCCTTTTTTATATTGATACATTGGTTGCAAGATCCACACGACAAAGCATTGACAAAGCCAAGGATTTTTCTTAGTACCCCCAAAATGGCTTTTAATTAGTACGTGTTGTAATGTTGGGGCTCTCTTGAAAGTAATTTTAGGTGGAGTGTGGAAAACCTCCCTACAAGATCACTATTAATTTCTTCCCAATTGATGGATTGATTGATTGACACACTTTGTCAAAGAACTATATCTCATGACAAAGTATACCTGGTTTCAAATCAGTGTCCCTTTTTTTTTTAAAGACTCAGGTCTTTATTGCGAGCATCTGACGTTCTTTTTATAGCCTCTCTGTGAGAAGAGATCTTTGAGAACTGTAACCTGCTTTTCAAATTTCAAATTCTGATCACAGATGCACCGAAGTCATTGGAATTGGCCAAAGGGAACAATCTTATTAAGCCAACAAGGATAGAAACTGTTAGCTTTCAATGTCGTGTTTTTGTCCATCACCTTTATGTATACTCTGCATAGTGTAACTGGACATTTTCCCCTTTAAATATGGTTAAGTCTAAAATGTTTATGTTGTAAAAGATATTGTAAAGCGATATAAAAAAAAAAAACGAAGAAAAAAAGGCTTTATTTGGAAGAATGCCTTGGGATCCTCTTTTTCTTTTCTAATTATTTTGACTCTCCCTTCACCGAAGAGCGCCTCTAAACCACTGAACATTCTAGTTTCTCTCGTTTGTCCTCTTAGCTTTTAATCTGCCTTTCTAAGGAGAACTTGTGTTAAGCTCATTATCAGTGGTGATTTATAGTATGTTTAAAAAAAAATTCTCTTCTTCTTCAAATGCTTCAGGCTGTCTGTAAAGCGATGCACTGCCTTGTTGAGCCCCATAATAAGGTATACAACTCACTAAAGGATGCAATATTGTTTTGGTAATCTGCAGCTCAGATGCAGGCACACATGAATTTTGATTAAAAAAAAATTAAAAACCTGCATTTGTCTAATGGTCATTAGACCACATACTGCCTGAATTCCCCCTGCTGTCCAAGAAGCTTTTTTTTCTTTCTTTATTTGCTGCTCTATGATTTGTAGCCCAGTTATGGCTGCATTTTGACTGCTTCAGAGTACTCTTGACTTGTCATTATTTGCTTCAAAAGTTTCACTTCCCCACTCGCCACCGCCCCTAAAAACATATTTTGAATATGCATGTATTCGTATGGATGCTTTCTGCCATCAGCTACTCAGTGAGGTGATAAGTGTGTGGTTGAGATGCTAACTGCAATGTAGGCAGCACTTCTCAGTTCCACAGCACTTCCCTCCTATCGTCGGCTTATTGCCATGCATTGAGATTGAGGTTGTTTGTTGTGGTTCACCGCCCAGCCGCAGTGAAAGTCAGCAGGAGTGAGAGTTCCCTTTCTCTTCGGTTGACATGTATGTGTGTGTTCTCACCCTCAGCATCTGGCTGTAGCCAAAGAGTATGACGCCGACTCTCTGAGGCGATACAGCTGGGCAGCAGACACCCTGGACAATGTCAACTTGGTCTCCAGCCCTATACACTCAGGGTAAGAGATATATGTGTGCGCGTGCGTGTGTGTCTGAAATATGGCAAAATTCTATCATTGGAATGCAATGTGTCTCATTCAACTTTCAAAAGTATTAATAGTTGATCTAGAGACATCCTGTCTTTCCCAAATGCTTATAATGCTTCTGCCTTACCCTTCTTTTTCTCTTTCTTTTTCTCCTGCTGCTCTTTAAGCTCTATCACCTTTCTATCTTCCTCTATGTTCCTCTAGATTATCTAGATTAACATTGCTTATGCTTTGGTGTTGACAATGCACCTCGTTGATTTTATTATCCCTCCGCTGTTCCATTTTTGTTTCATTGCAGCGTTTCCACTCCGCTCCCTCAGTATGACTCCAGGTGACGATGGTTGTGTCCTGTGATTACATTGTTTCTCTCTCTTCCTCTCTGTGTGCTTGTTTCATTTCTGTTCTTCTTCACCTACAGAACGTACTAAGTCGGTTAGCAGGATGAATCAGGAATCGGCCAGCCAAGCGTTTATAACATATAGAAATGTGTTTCTGGTGGTGTGTTCTTTTTCCTGAGTAAAACCGCAGTGTCTGGATGCTGCAACATATTTTATATTTCAGCTCTTTAAAATTGAAATCAGCACGTGACAACTCCTTCATAATATATTTTAAATCAACAGTGACACGTTAGCTTATGCTTTTGGCCAAATAAAATTAACCAGCAGGATCTATTATTGTCATCCTCCTGAAAGCTGGGCCTGAACGTTCTAGATTTGGGTGGTAACTGAGCCGTAGAATGGCAGATTTCCATGAGGAGAGCTCAGAACTCGACCTGTTGACATGAGGATTGAGTGCCAATGGGCTATCAAAAGGGTTGATAAGAGGGTAAGCATATGTCAAGCACGTAAAGAGCTTTTTAAACACCCTTCAGCAGAAGGTGGCTTGAACTCACAACCTCATCAATTCCTCTTGTGCGGTGCTGTAAAGGTTCTACTGGAACACTGATTGCTTTTAACACAGCTTAGTGATCCGAATTACAACCTCGCCAATTCTTTTCTAGCAGATGAGTATGAGATTCATATGGCCTTGGAGGTATCAGCTAACTTCAGACTAGTCTCAGCTTCAGATGCCCTGCTCACCTCCACAAGCTTCAGAATCTAGCGAGACTAATTTCTGAAGCTTATAAGGATGTTGGATGTTGGAGTTGGATATAAGCTCTTAAATGTTCTAGGTGAGGCTTAAACTCACACCTTGGTGTATAAGTACCTCACGTTGGCCGATTGTGCCACTGGATTGATTTGTGATCAGATTCACAACTACTTAATTTTACTAGGTAAAGCATATGAGATTCAAGTCTTGGGTGTAATAGCTGCAGTAGTACGCGACATCGTTGTATTTTTTTAATCGATGTTATGTCGATTAGGATGTGCCATAGGCATTCAAAATGCTCCATATGTACTGATGTATACAGACCACGCACTGACCAAATGCAGCACTGGAGCTTACAAAGGTATTGTGAAATTAGAGGTTAAAGAACACACCAAAGACACAGGAGTTTCAATATGCACATACATATGCAAAATTTGGTAAAATCCCAAGAAGCGAAAGCCATGCAAACAGTATTGTTGGTAAACTCTTACGTTCTCACCTGGTTTTGATAAAGCACGGAAAAAAGTTTGAAGACTCTCTTTTTCAGTAACAAACTCTGTAATGACACTTTTGCTCCTTGGGTGGTCTACCTTGGCAGTTTTGTTGTTGTGAAGAATTTCAACTGATAAGCTGTACTTGTACGATTGTTATTAATCAACTTCAAATAACGTTTAGAGATTTGCGCCTCTCAGACATACTAACGCTGTCACATGACATAACGTACCGAATGCCTCCATGAATAAACTGCCAGGGCCGAGCTCTCTTGGGCCCATTTTCCAGTCTTTCTTCTCTTTCACCTCTTTCCTCTTCCTCTCTCGTGTTTGGTTGTGTGTTCTTTATCACAGCATGGAAAGAGTCCTCACTGGTGATTTCTGAGGGGCAAAGCTCCTCTCTTTCTCCTCTCCTTTTCCTCACTGTGGCATGCTGTCCTCTGCAGGTTCCTGGTTAGCTTCATGGTGGATGCCCGCGGTGGCTCCATGCGAGGCAGCCGCCACAATGGCATGCGCATCATCATCCCACCGCGCAAGTGCACCGCTCCAACGCGCATCACTTGCCGCCTGGTCAAGAGGCACAAGCTTGCCTCGCCGCCACCCATGGTGGAGGGAGAGGGACTGGCAAGCCGCCTGGTGGAGGTGGGCCCCGCCGGAGCTCAGTTCCTCGGGTAGGTCGTGCTCTTCTGCCATCTCTGCTTTCCTGTTTCTTGTTTTTATGCCTCATTGCCATGAAAGCCATCCGTGTTTGGTAGTGTGTGGTGGTGAGGTATTTCAGCAGTGAGGCTGGCGAGCTTTGCCCACTGTTATTGTCATGCCAGCCCCTGATACCTGACAGTAATGCTGCAATATAGTGCAGAGCTCAGTGCAGCCCCCTTGATTTGCTATTTCCCAGTGATGTCATCCTCCAAGCAGATGAGTTCCCTTCCCTTGATCATGTGAGCAGTAATTCAGAAAAATTAAGTACTTCTGAAAGAGCTCCACCATCACGAATGCACAGTAATAACTAAAGTACGTGGAGTATTTTAGAAGTAAAAGTGACGAAATGAAACCTTGAGATTCCTGCAGCAATGACAGACTGTTTTGTGTTCCTGCTTTTTGTTCCTCTAATGGCTGCATGGATGTTATTCAGTAAACTCCATCTTCCCCGAAAACTCCCCCCTCGTAACGAGGGAGAGAGCTCCGTTAGCCGAGTACTGCAGCTTGGGCCTCGAGGAACAAAATTTACTGGGTAGGAGTGTGCTGCTTAGAAAAGACGACACTGCTCTTGATTAAAGCCATCGTCGATTTTATGTTGGGTTGTTTTACTTTCCAGTCACCTGTTTCTTTAAGGCTTTCAGCCGACTAGCGGGGTCGCTGAAAGTGGATCATGCTCGCTCTATTGTGCTTGTTGGGCATGTTATCTGCTGCTGTTATGGCTGCCAACTTTTGCCCATGTTTGACCAGACTCAGACTCCCACTGTGCCATCCCATGTGGGAGAGGGATTCATTTGCTCTTTTCTTTCTGGAGAAGGTATCATCATTTCCTCTTGTTTCAGAGAAAGACATCAGTTCCAAAAGAAGTGGAACTCTTGTCAATATCCTGTGAAATCCTCAAATACAAAAGAACAGGAGTAGCATAGTTGGACATTAAAATATACTGAAAGTTACAAGTTTTTGAACACCCTATATTTGAAGATTTTTGTGAAACGAGCAATGGGTTCATTTTCAATACTCTAAAATTAGAAAATCAAAAGAAAATCCGGATTTTTTTTTTTTTATCGGAAAAAGTCTAGAACTAATTGAAAAAGGCCTAGATCTTGATCACTGTAATTGACCATTTGTAGTGCACAACACTGTCTATGAGTCTTCTATCTATAGGTTCAACTGGCTTATCCTCCAAGTGCACCTGCCTTTATATAAAGCACTAATGAAAAGTCCCATTAGGATATAAGCGACTTAATAAGTCCTTAAATACAAATATTTGGGTCTTTTATGGAACACTTGTTTAATATTATTATTTATTATTATTTATTACCATTTTGCACCTTTATCTGTGGCACTAATGGTGATTAAACTGTAAAAAAAAAAATATATATATAAGAAACTATAGGTGTTCAAAAACCTCTGACTGGCAGTGGATATGTATTGTTTTTATGGTACCTTCTCTGTGATTATACATTGAATCTATTTTTCTGTTATGTCATGTCTGTCAGTGTGGACAATGTCATGCTTGTCTGTATTTGAATGTCACATTTATATTAATATACAAAATGCATTTATTTAGAAAACATCACTTTTTCTAAAATGATTCAGCAATGTGTTAGCATTAGCTTATCTTGTTTCACCATCTTAACTAAATTACGAATGTTTAACAAATTATAAAGAATAGTGCTCCGTTGTAGCTTATACCTTAGCAATGAATGTATTAGATGTTATTATACAAACTTTAAATAGTTGTTTCTCAGCCCCTTTAGTGCCAAATTTGAAAAGTCTGGAATGTTGCATTAAATCAGCATTTTTGTTTGTTTTTTGCATCCCTTTACAAGTTTGGGGTATAAAGCACAAACTAGTGACGCTTGGTCGACATTTGTATATTTGCATATGCGTATTGTACATAAAGACTTTGAATCCAACAGGCAATAGTGTTACACACTGGTCTTACCAAAACACCTTTATTCACATATTCTGCACCCACAAGCATAGATTTATAAATGCTCTTATTCTCAGGTGTACCAAGTGCCCCTCTTTTGCACTGCTGAAGTATGCCCCATGCACAAGGTCTTCATCAGTCATTTATCAGTATAAAAGCCTCATTAAAAGAAAAGTCGGCTCTTAGTGGTGTATGGTGTGTCCTTGTAGCCCCGTGATAGTGGAGATCCCTCATTTTGGCTCCATGAGAGGGAAGGAGCGCGAGCTGATCATTCTTAGGAGTGAAAACGGAGAGACTTGGAAGGAGCACCAATACGACTGCAAGACCGATGCCCTTAATGAGCTGCTTAATGGCATGGACGAAGGTAAGACATCAGCAATACAACAAAAAGCTACAATTAGAATGGGTTCACTAGATGAATGTGCCACCAGGAAACATCCACATTGTACTCTGTTCTCTAGCATTTACATTTAAAAAATGTGGGTAAAAAATCAGTGATCTTTCATTTTGCCACTGCACACTGGTGGAAAAAAGGAGACACAACACTTTGTTGCATGAATGAGCAACAGCAATGAGCAGAAATAGCAATAACAGCAATAAATGATAACAGCAACAAGGAAATAGTTGTCCTGTGGTCTTTCAGTACCATGTGTGAGTCTTGCAGCCACCGCTGAGTGACACCTCTGCCTGAAGAGAGCCAATGAGCCTCCGAATGTGCAGTTACTGTATAAAATGTCCTTGGATGGTCATCTGTCCTGCCATTCTGCTGAAACTTTGTCTACATTTGGGACATAGTGGAGTGGTTTCCTCCAAAGAGTCCGGTGACGCTGGCACATGGCATGCCTAAATGCAGTATGCCAATGGCCCCTATGCCTTAGACTTCAAGTTCAAGCCATAGGGGCCGTTATGGAAATTACAGGTAACTGATCAAGTGTGGCCTTTATCTTCAAGTGACCTAAGCTTTGAATGAAAGGTTATTATGCATTGATCCACCTAGACCTCATTAGGTAAAAGGGCACCTAACCACCTTTTGTGTGATTGGCGTGTCGGAATGTCTTAATGCACAAGCTCTTTGCTAGTCATGTGGCTTACACAATTAGACAGTGGACTTTAAGTAAAAGTACACTTATATCTTTATTTCCATCAATTTACATTAAGTAAAGTGTGATTGAACTATGACACATTGCTTTTGGCCATGTTTTTCGTAGAACGGCAGAAAGCGTTCTACTGCAGGGGTGAGCTGGAGAACCCCAAAATAATTTATCTTAAGCACAAAATAATTTATCTCAAGCACAAAATGAACATTGTACATGGTTTTTCCCCTAAAGAACTGGACAGCGTGGAAGATCTGGAGAAGAAACGTATCTGTAGAATCATCACTAAAGACTTCCCACAGTATTTTGCGGTGGTATCACGGATCAAGCAGGAGAGTAACCAGATGGGTCCTGAGGGAGGGCTTCTATCCAGCATGACTGTTCCTCAAGTCCAGGCCTCTTTTCCTGAAGGAGCTCTCACCAAGAAGATTAGGGTTGGACTTCAGGTATACAGACACGTCAGAATTCAGAGTTCTTTGCATGTTCTATTGCGATCTTTAATATTGCAAGAATAGATTAAATCAGATAGTAAGTATTCTTACTATTACAAGAACCTTCTTACTCCCAGACAAGAAAGTCAGGAGAGTTCATGAAACATCCAATGGAGAGTCCTTACTGTAAAGCAATAAAATATCTAGAGTTGAAAAAGAGTCACCTTTAATTTTATGTGAAAGCCAGAAATAATATCACAAATATTCAAGGAGGATTTTCTGCACCATTAGCATTAAAACAAATATAAATGAGAAACATGCAGAAAAGCAGTCTACTGTACACCCAAAAGTGAAACATAAAATCTGACAAAAAGTCATGTTTTAATGTTGTTAACTGCTTGCCCCCACAGGCCCAGCCAGTCCCAGATGAGACAGTGAAGAAGATCCTGGGCAACAGAGCCACATTTAGCCCCATAGTGACAGTGGAGCCACGCAGAAGGAAGTTCCACAAACCCATCACTATGACCATCCCTGTGCCTCCTCTTTCAGGGGAGGGCATGAACAACAGCTACAAAGGAGATTCCACGCCTTGCTTACGCCTTCTCTGCAGCATAACAGGTAAGACTGGCCCATGAGCCGTCGCTTTCTGTACATCCCTTCGTGATAGGTGGCGCATATAAAAATGACATCAAATGATAATCTTTCCTAAAGTGGCCGCTTCATCGCCAGCTTTTGACAGATGCCTTTGTGTGTCGCACATTTTCTATTACATATATGCTTATGAGGGCTCTTCCACAGGTGGCACATCCCCTGCACAATGGGAAGACATTACTGGCACTACTCCTCTCACCTTCGCAAATGACTCAGTCTCTTTCACTACCAACGTATCTGCCAGGTATTTGCGCAGGTTTAATTATGCTTCAGATATGGATTTCCATTTGACATTTCCAGAGAAAACAGACTCAATAACAACATGCATCAGGCTTCACATTCTTTTGATCACTGATAATTCCTATGGTTTAACTACAGACCTAACTACCACCCCCCCCCCATTTACATAGTGTGGCTTGCAAGCTGCCCAAAGACTCCAGAAACA
>JAOUQW010000049.1:16564075-16581215 GCA_028565825.1 Olivaichthys viedmensis
ACTTAAAATTCCTTATGTTTAAATACAAACCCAACCACCCCCCCCCCCCCCCCCCCCCCCCCCATTTACAGATTCTGGCTTGCAGACTGCCATCAGATTCCAGAGACAGTAGGTTTGGCCACTCAGCTCTACAGGGAGCTTATCTGTGTGCCCTACATGGCCAAGTTTGTAGTGTTTGCTAAGATGAACGACCCTGTGGAATCCAATCTGCGATGCTTCTGCATGACAGACGACAAAGTGGACAAGACGCTAGAGCAGCAAGAGAACTTTGAGGAGGTGGCTAGAAGCAAAGACATTGAGGTTTGTCATTCAACAGGAAGTTTAGTGCTGCTCCCATTTCCTCCACTGAAAGTGAAATGTCTTGTTCACCTAACCTCTTCAAACTGGGTCTTCAAAAGATAATATAAACGTAGCACACAAGCCATATAATAGAATCTTCATGCCCACTTAACGAGTTTCCGGGTTTTTTTTCCAGGTTTTGGAAGGGAAACCTATCTACGTGGACTGCTATGGTAATTTAACCCCCCTGATTAAAGCTGGACAGCAGCTGGTTCTTAACTTCTATGCATTTAAAGAGAACAGACTCCCATTCTGTGTGAAGGTAGTAGTCTTTTTCTTTTTTTCATTCTTGTAAGCAGTACATCGAAAACATGCCACACTAGTGATGCAACACAACACTAGATTATAAACTATTTAACTCTTACTGATCACTGATATAACTTCCTGAAATGTCACTACAGCTACAGTGGCGTACATCCCACCTGCTCACTATGTGAATTTGATTAGCAGGGCTGTTGTCACGATTTATGTGGGCATTGCTTGATCGGGTTTTATATTTGTGCTGTTCATGCTTATCTGCTAATTCCACACTGAACCACTAAAGGTCAGGGACAACAGCCAAGAACCTTGTGGACGACTGTCCTTCCTCAAAGAGATGAAGACCGCAAAGGGGTTTCCTCAAACTGCTGTCTGTAATTTAAACATCACTCTGCCAGCGCTCAAAAAGGTAAGGTTGGAATTATCTAGTCATCTGTGTCATATCATGTCATCTTCATACTCAGGAAAGGTAGATCAGTGTTTTCAGCAATAAGGGATAAACTTGGTCAAAACTGCCTGAGTGTGTCTTTTATCTGTTTTGAGCTTCTCTCCGGTTGTTGCTGTGGCTATGGCTGACCAAATCAGAATTTTGATTTGGAACCATGCTTTGGCTGACGGTGCACAGGCTTATGCTTTTTCATTGGTATAATTTGTGGTTGCTTCCTGTATCTTTTCAGTTCCTTTTTATTTTCCATTTCTGTTTCTTTGCTATGGCTTTGCGGTGGCTCTCTGTGTGCTCACAATCGCCCTTTTCACATCCTGATGTTTCTTACCCCCTGCTCTCCATTGCGTTATTCCCCGTTTCTGCAATGCATCTTGGGAACCAAAAGGATATGGATTCAGATCCTGACGAAGAGGTAATAGTCCTGTCCCCTCAGTTCCATGTGGTGTGCTGGTGATTCATTTGCTTTAGTTTCTAGATACTTGCTCTGTAAAACCACACATTGTGCAGCTATTGCCTGTCATGGGGATTTTATTGTATGATTCGGTAAATTTGCTTTGGCTTAACTTCATAAACTGTAAGAGCACATGTACTGCAGATCGCTGGCGAAAGATCGCAATCATTTTTATTTATCCATCCTTGTACTCTGTCACATATTACTTTAGAGAAAACCTATGGCTTAGTTAAATGGTTTAAAACTGTTTTCAGATGTAAAGTACATAACATATGTATATTTGGAATCACAAAGAAATGTTAAGTCTATAGTCCTTGTTCCTAATTATTTTGTGTTTTTAGAAATTAATTTAATGACATCATCACAGCATAAATAGAGAAACTATATACAGTTCAGGTCTTTATCAGTAACAATATTTAGAGCATATCACCAACTACTCCGTATAGAAACAACAAGTGCTGAACTATATTTTATTCTTAGATAAACGTACAACAATTTTGCTAAAGTTATGAATAGAGAAATATAATTTTGCATAGTGGCACAGTCAGAGAATTTAATGTAGTAATGTCGGGTTCCAAATTATATGAGTAAACTCAAATTAGTAACATAGCTTGACATTCAGGGCTGCTAAGGGGGGGAATTGATAGGACCTTTTGTTATTGTTGTTGCAGACTGAAAAGCCAGAACGACGCCATACCTTTGCATCTCTAGCCTTACGTAAGCGGTACAGCTATCTGACTGAGCCTGGATTGAGTGAGTGTGATATTTTCATTAACATTCTTGGAAGAGTGTTATTAGTATTTAAAGTTAGTAGTGATTAAAGTTAACATAAAAACTAACATGTGACCAACTTTGACTATTTACCAATTGACAATGCAAATGTTGTAACTGCACATTCTTACCTTGCATAACAAAGTCCTCATGCTTGTTCTATACAGTTTACTTTTGCATGGTTTATTATGGTATTTAAGTTGCTGTGCTGTGCCTGCCCACTTTTTCAGATATTGTTTACTGTCTCTGTTCTTTTTTTTTTCCACTGACAAGAAAACAATTGAATTATCCATAATTTATTAGCCATAATATTTTTACTTTGATTGACTTATTAATACACATTGCGATATGACGTCAAAGTAAAAGTCATAGTCTCCTCCGTTTTCATCCCTCCTTTACAACGAGCATTGCTCCTTTTGGCTTTGTGATTGTGCGGAGTTTTTATTTATTTTTTTGACAGAAATGCATGTAGAGTCATGAACAGACTTTCTCTCAGATGCTTTCACAGTTTGCACTGAATTGCCTGTCACCAAGACTACTCAGTCCTGCATGATGAGTTATTATGGACTTAAGACCTAGTCACTTAGCCTGCTTTTTGCCATAATACGGTTTGCTAAAGCACAGGAACTAGGATAGCTTATTTTTGTTTTGTAGTATTTATTTCTGTTTTGACAGAATATCCCAATTTGGAATGAAACTGGTTTTTCCAAACAGATAAAAGGCACTTTAGTAAAATCAAGGTAGCCAGTGACAGGGGGAATGTAGCACATCTAAAGTCAAAAGAGAAATTGTTTTCCTCTGGGTTTCCTACATTTGTCTTGCCATTTTACATTTTGTTGGTTATTGTCTCGCTCATTATGTCGCAGTGTGATTTTTTTGTGTATGGTCTAAATCATTATCTGCTTTGTTGGACTTAAGTTATATTTTGTGTACCATTTGTGGACAATGGATCACAGTGGATCTTCTTCTTTTTTTTTGGCTCTTCATCATTCATCTCATTTGTACCACCATGAAAACATTGTTCTTCCTTCTTCTATGATACAGACACCACTGACCAATTTTTTCCCCTCTGGTCTTTTTGTTTCTCAACCATTTTTGTTGATTTTGTGTTGGATTTTTATTTGTCTGTTTAAAGAAACAGTTGAGCGAAGTACAACAAGAACACTGCCTGCTGGTTACCCTCACAAACCTGTCTTTTCAACAAGATCTTACCAGGCATGGTCGGCTGCTCCTATTACCATCCCTGGGCAAACAAAATGTGGACTGGGTTCCCTCTCCAGCTCACCTTCCAACACACCATCTGCTTCGCCATTAAAGTCAGTCTGGTCAATATCCTCAGCTTCTCCACTCAAGTCCACCCTGGGAACCACAAATGCATCTCCTGTTAAGTCTGTTACCGACATAGCATCACCCATTAGATCATACAGATATATCTCATCGCCTATAAAAACTGTTGTTCAGCAAGGCCAATACCCTTCTCCAGTTTCTACTGGACTCATGTCTTCATCTTTCAAAACCAGCACAGATCCTGTGTCGATCAAAGGACTTGCTGCTTCATTGTCTTCAAGACCTATATCTGTCCCAACATCTGGGTCCATACTTGATAGAACTTTCACCACAATAACCCCACCTGAATCTCCAAAATCAGTTGCAAATTTGTATACTTCAGCTTTGTCTCTCAAATCAACCCTTGCCTCCTCAACTACTGCAGTAACATCCACTGTTAGAACATTATCAAGTCTATCGTCTATAAAAACATCTCCAGATCGAGGTACAGTCTCCAAGGGAACAATTCTCTCATCGCTCTCTTCACCAGCAAGGCCTACTGTTGCCTCTGCCGAAACAGTCCTGCTTAATGGATCTGTGTCACCAGTCAAATACCCCTCTTATTCTTCTACATCATCCCGTCTATTCTCAGGAGGAACTTGCAGTTTGCAGGAGAGGATACAAGCGACAACACAAGCAGCTGCTTCCAGTGTCAGCACAGCCTTTAATGAGGCTGAAAAAACTCTTAATGCCTGTGCTACATCAAGCTATGACACACTGAAATCCATGTCATCTCCTCTGAGATCAAATGTGTCAAATTCAATGTATACCTCTTATAGATCCCCAGGTCCATCCAGTACCCCAATATCAACTAGTGCTATGACTGTACCAGTCTTCTCCCTAGTGAATGTTCTCCCTGAGCCCCAGGAAAATAAAATACCAGACACAACAGCAATTGCACCTCAGACACGCAATCAAACACCATCATCTACTCACAGATCTAAACCCTCAAAACCCCAACTCTTTATCCCCTCTGCAGCATTTAAATCAGCCACTGCCTTGCAAATGTCATCAAGTCAAGATATTTTGCGGGACGTGGCAGACATGAAAGAGGATCTTATGAAAATGACTGCAATATTGCAAACTGATGCCACTCATGTAACTAAAACATATCAGTCTCGGGCTACTAAGGAATCCAAAATGGAAGATGAGGAACCTTTCAGTCTAGTTGAGAAAGTTAAAGAAGATCTTGTGCAAGTTAGTGAAATCCTCTCTAAGGATGTACTGAGTGAGGCAAAAATCAGCACTAAGGACAAAGCATCTGAGGATGAGTGGGAAGAGTTCTCTAAAGATGAAATAGAGGAGGCTCAACAGAGTGTCCTAAGATCTCTTCCCACATTTGAACCCACCCTTACAGTTAGACCACAGTCAGTGCAAGACAAAGACCTCAATTTAGCAAAGGTGGCTGACTACTTAATGAATGACATTGGTGCTAGCTCACTTTCAAAAATTGCTGGTGAAAAGAGCAAGTATGATGAAATGAGGGAGGGAGAGGAAAAACATAAACGTACACTGAAATCTGAGCATAAGCTCAAAATGCCACCTCAAGGCATGCGCACCTCTCCTTCAGAAAAAGATTTATGCAAATTAACTGATTCATACAGTGGTACAGATGCCATTTTGGAATCTCCTGACGACTTTTCCCATGATCAAGATAAAAGCCCACTCTCAGACAGTGGTTTCGAAACTAGAAGCGAAAAGACTCCATCAGCTCCTCAAAGTGCAGAGAGTACAGGGCCCAAACCTCTCTTTTCAGAGGTTCCTATTCCCCCAGTCATAACAGAAACCAGAACAGAGGTTGTTCATGTCATCAGGAGCTATGAACATCCTGAGGAGGCCTGTGAGCCCCTAATGGAAGAAGCAGCAGCAATGCAATCACCTGCTTGCATTGAACCTGAGCCAACAGCTGGCTCAATTAAAGACAAAGTAAAGGCCTTCCAGATTAAGGTCAGTTCTGAAGAAGACTCTGTAATGAGCAAAAGCATGTGTCTGAAAGAGGAAACTCATATAACCACCACAACTAGAATGGTCTACCACAAACCCCAGTTAAAAGAGGCAGGCTCTGAAAGAATTGAAGAAACCATGTCAGTTCGAGACATAATGAAAGCTTTCCAGTCAGGAAGAGACCCTTCCAAAGAATTGGCTGGGTTATTTGAACACAAGGCTAGTAAGGATTCTATCAAAGGAGATGAATTAACACCACGGTTCCTTGACAAGGACACAAAACCCAAAGTTGAAAGAATAATTGAGGTTCATATAGAAAAGGGTAACACAACAGACCCAACAGAGGTAATTATCAGAGAGACAAAGAAACACCCAGAGTATGCATGCAAAGGTAGCCGTGGTCTAAAGGAACTTCCAAAGAGAGTAGAGGGTGATTATGAGGCTCTGCAAGAAGAGGAAGAGCTTACTGCTGAGGAAACGCTGCCCTCTTTCTTAGAAACCTCCAGAGTCAATACACCTGTTTCTCAAGAGGAGGAGAGTCGACCCAGTTCAGCTCAGCTCATTGCTGATGACTCATATAAAGCTTTCAAACTTTTAAGCCAGCAATCTCTTGAGTATCATGACGATGAATTGTCTGAGTTGAGAGGAGAGTCATATAGATTTGCTGAGAAAATGCTTCTTTCTGAAAAATTAGACATATCACATTCTGATAATGAGGATTCAGTCACTACCCAGGGAAATGGAAGGACTCCTGAATTAGGAGCAGAAGGATTTTATAGAGAAAAGGCATCTTGCCCCAAAAAAGAATCAATTTTCAGGTCAGCAAGGGACACATCAGACAAATCAGGTAAATTTTTCCATAAAGATCAGTATGATAAACTGACAGTGTTGCACTATACAACAGAGCCTGGTAGCCCCAACCATGCAGTCAGGATGCGCTTCACCCAAGATAGGCAAGACAGAAACAGAGAGAAACTTGTATATGAAGATCGTGTCGATCAAACGGTTAAAGAGGCTGAAGAAAAACTAAGTGAAGTTTCACAGTTTTTTCGAGACAAAACAGAAAAGCTAAATGATGAGCTTCAGTCCCCTGAGAAGAAGCCTCCCATGAGAGACTTCAGAGAGACACGATCAGGGCCAAGCTCAGTATGCAGCAGTCCTCAGAAATCAAAGCAAAAGACTGAAGTGGGCTCTGAGGAGTGGGATAAAGGAAAACAGAAACTGTTTAGTAGCATGAATGAAAGAAAAAGCGCTAGTTTGCCATGCAGCCCAGAAAGGCGTGTGCCGTCACGTTTTACTGAGGACCAATCAAAACAGGAAAATAGTTCTCAGCAGTCAAAGCCATGCGAAATGTCTTCCCCAGTTCAAGTTAGGACTTCCAGAGTAAGCTCTGTTAGGCTAAAATTTGAAACAGAGGTCCAAAAGCAAGATACACAATCAAAACCACCTGTTAAAAAAATTCAGGAAAGTAAGTTACCCGTGTATCAACTTTTTGCTGGATCAAAAGCTTCCAAGGTTGATTCCACAGTGGAAGAAAAGCCTATGAAAAAGGTTGTAGAGGGTGAAAAATTTCAAGTAGCCTCTGAACAAAGTTCATGTAGTAATAAATTTGGCGTTGCATCCTCAAGAGAACCAATTGAAAAACTACCACACAAATTTTTATCAGAAACATCTGACATAATTTCAAGCAAGCCACAATCTGAAAAGATCACCAAACCAGAAACTGACACACCTAAAAAGCTTAGTGAGGCCAATAAGATCAGAACTAGTGAAAGTGTTAAGGGACAAATCCCTAACTCCTTAAAAGATGCTAGTAGTATTTATAAGCAGAGCACAATCAGTGTTGATATTAAGGGGCAATATTTTAAAAATGAATCACCTGTTAAGGAGATCAAATCAGATTTGACATCCAAAAAGGACCACATAGATAGCGATGATTCAAAAATTAAGACTCTTAAAAAAAAGACAGAATCACAAATTCCTGTGAGAACGTCATCAGATACTGATCAGGCCAATAAAGCAAAACAAGACACAGTAGTTAAACAATTTGAAAAGACTGCATCACATATACCTACCTTGTCTAAAACAAGAGTTCAGGGTCGCTCAGAACTGTCTAGGGAAGGGGCTGTAACAAAGAAGTCTCAAGGTTCTGTAGAGGGTGGGGGTTTGAGAGATCCAAGCTCAAGTAACCTCAGTGATACTCCTGCAGTGGAAAAGGTTTCTACGGTCACCACCAGAGAAAGTTTCAAAGGACTGAAAACATTACCAGTTTATGTAAGTGTACAAGTAGGAAAGCAAGGCGAGAAAGATTTAGCAGGAGGGGCAAATGGATCTGTCAAAAAAATGGTCGCTTCCGAGAGCCGAACAATTTATACAGTCAAACAGAGACAGCCAACATCCCCTCAGCGTAGCCCAGATGATGACACATTAGAACAGATATCTTTTCTTGATAGCTCTGGAAAAAGTCCCATGACCCCAGATACACCTAGCTCTGAGGAAGTCAGTTATGACCTCACCTCTAGAATCCCTGACTCTTTCGTGGCATTCCTACCAGGCATTGCTAGCCCCATAGCCGAAGTCTCAGAAGAATCAGAGGATTCAGAGCAAGACAAATCAATTTCATTCAAAGAACCTGCACCAGAAAAGCTCATAGCCACTGGGCCAACAAATGGGAATCAGGATACTGGACAGACAAGTAAAGATAAACGAGTTGCGTACATAGAGTTTCCTCCTCCACCTCCCTTGGACTCTGACTTATCGCAACCAGAGAAAAAAAGGTCCTCTCCTTCCTCAGAGGTAGAGACTGATATGATGGAGGTGAACCTCCAGGAGGAACATGATAAGCATCTGCTTGCTGAGCCCATTATTAGGGTCCAACCTCCTTCCCCTGTGCCTCCAGGAGTTAATGACAGTGACTCAAGTGAAGATGAATCAGTCTTTCAGCCCATTCCTGTAAAAAAATATACATTTAAAATGGATGAGAAGGAACATGAGAAGGAATCCAAACCCAAAAAGCATGACAAAAATGGGAATAATAAAGAACCTGGAACAAATGGCAATGGCAAAGCAGAGGATTATGACTATGAACAAAATGGCAATGATCAGTCTATTACAGACTGCTCAATAGCAACAACTGCTGAGTTCTCTCATGACACAGATGCCACAGAGATTGATTCTCTAGATGGATATGACTTTCAGGATGAGGATGATGAGCTTCATGAACATGATGTAAAACCATTTGGATTTTCAAGCGACAACAGAAAAGACATTTGGGCGTCAGAAAACATGCTTAGGCCTAGTGACCGTTCTTTCAGCCAAAGTAAACTTGAAGTAATTGAAGAGGAATCACCAACTGAGGAGTACAAAAAAGCAACATCTGACAATAGCAAAGACAATGAAAAGGACAAAAAACAATTGAGGGAAGAAGGACTGTCCAATACGTACTTTAGCTACAAGCTTGAGGAAGAGTTTAATACGCCATTTAAAACTGTTGCGACAAAAGGCTTGGACTTTGATCCTTGGTCAAGTAAAGGAGGAGATGATGAAGTTGTTGATGCTAGAATTAAAGATGATGAGCCCAAGCCTTTTGGGCTAGCTATAGATGACAAGTCTCAAGCGACTACCCCTGACACGACTCCTGCAAGGACTCCAACTGATGAAAGCACACCAACTAGTGAACCTAACCCTTTCCCCTTCCATGAAGGGAAGATGTTTGAGATGACCCGCAGTGGGGCAATTGACATGAGCAAACGGGATTTTGTTGAAGAGAGGCTGCAGTTTTTTCAGATTGGTGAGCATTTATATGGACAGAGACCTGGGGATAAAAGGGAAGGGGTCAGACAACCAAGTGCAGTCACATCACAATCACAGTCAGTAGAGCATGCACAGGTTAAGATGGATAACAACCCAGTAATATCATACAATATCATTCAGATTTGCACTGACCACTTGGACACTCCATCTCATGACAACATTATGGAGCCACCCTCATATTCAGAAGTCAGTTCTAATTTGTGTTCCTCTTTTAAGATAGGAGTCAAAGACACCTCTGGTGAGAATAAGGATTTGGTGTGTATGGACTGGGACAGTTCTACATGTAAAACATCACTAGCTTCACCAGATTTATCAAAGGCAGAGCAGAGATGTTTCCAGACAGAAAATTGCCATAATAATAATCAGAAGGAGGCCTCAAATATTGGAAATAAGTACATGCAGTACAGCACTGTAGAACAGCATCAGCAATTAAGTCCTGAGACCAGCTTGTTTAAGCAAGTAAACATTTCAAAGGATTTACTCAAAAATGACTCAGATGTAGAGAAAGAAGAGAGCTATGATATGAAGAAGGCAAATGTAATTCCACAATGCTATGAACAAAGTGCTATGAACAAAGAAAATGTAATTTCACACTGCAAGGATGTTAAAAGAAAACCACTAAAGTCTAGGTTGCCAATACCGGAACCCCCTTCAACACAAGGCTATACAAATGCATGTGCAAGTTTACAGATATCAAACAAAGAAGTCAAACCAGTGCCCAGCAAAAGATTAGATCCATTCCCGAATGTGAAGCCTAAATCTCGTATCCCGGTGTTGGAGGGTAAAAGAAATGCACTTAGCTCTTCTTCAAAAGTAAAATGGGGGACAAGCACATTAGTAAAAGAGAAAAGAACTCCGATATTAGTAGTTAAAAGTACATCAAAGACAGGTTCTCCCAGAACATTAAAAAGCAAGACAAGCCAGAAGCAGTTGCAGGCCGTGGGTAAAATCACTGATTCAAAGGTTAGTGAAACAGTAAAGCTTGTGGCCTGCCATTCCAATGAAGAGAAAAAGATGCAGGGAGATGATAAGGATGAAGAAAGGAGCACATCCAGGAACACCTCTTTGTCAGACGCATCCCAGCCCTCCACTACATCCAGGTCTGCTAGAGACGTGAGAGCAGAGGTTGAGCAGGCCGGCAGAGACAGGAGGAGGAGGAGAAGTAAGAGGACTGGTGGAAGTGAAGGCAGTCAGGGTGCTGGGCCTCAAGTGGCCCCCGGCGTGGAAATCGAGCCTAGTTTGTAAAATTTTCCACTTGTATGATCTTAGTTGCATGAACCATTGTGATTGCTTGTGACGTGATTGAACTGTAGATGTCTTTTCTATCATTGTCATCTTTCTCTCTTTGTGTACTTGTGTATCTTATTCTTAATTTACTCTATATGAAGTAGTCAGCTTTACTGTAGCATGCTAGTGTAAGTGGGGTGCTGGACAGATCGTTGGCTATGCAAAGTGCTAAGGAGTTTGCAGTAGATTGTATGAATTTATTTCACTTTTGGTCTTATGTAGTAGCTTTAGAAACATTTGAAGTGTGTCCATTGTTCATTTGTGAGTTTTGTTCTCATCTTGTATTCAGTGACTTTTTTTTTTTTATTGTATAAGGGATTATAGAGTAGATGTTTTTCGCAAACTTACTCTTTAACACTACTTACAAACTAATAACCAGATGCCCTAAAACATTGTATTTATGCTCTTTTCTGCTCAACATATTCAAAATTTGATCAATTCTTGAGGAAAAGGTTATACCACAGTTTTCTCATTTGAATTTTTTCTGGTATGGCCAGAAAAGAATAATGCCATTTTTATTATTGACTTTTGCAGTGCATTCTTTGTAAGTTGTATTCATTTTTTTTATTTGCCATTTTTTTACTAATAGGTCCTCAAAGTCCTTGCGAGAGGACAGACCTGCGTATGGCTATAGTGGCTGATCATCTTGGCCTTAGCTGGACTGGTAAGAGAAAGAAACTCAAGCAATATTTCCACCTAGAAGTCTGAAACTGTGATGCTCAAATTTATATTACAATTTGACTTTTACTAATTAGGTACTGTTGAACCTCAAAAAGGAACATTTCAGAATGCGGTTTGCTGATTCACAGTTTTATTTTGGCAGGTTTTCTTTGCCATTGTGTGCTCAGCACAGTCCTGAGCATGATCAGTAGGGAGTGCCATCTGCATTCTCCTGGCCTGCCTGCACTGCCGTATTATGTACATTTGTCTAGGGGAGAGAGAAACTGGTAATCTATTTTTAATGTGTTGCAGAGCTGGCCAGAGAAATGGATTTCTCAGTTGATGAGATAAATCACATCCGTGTGGAAAACCCCAACTCACTGACAGCTCAGAGTTTCATGCTATTAAAGAAATGGGTCAGCAGAGACGGTAAAAATGCCACAAGTAAGGGCCCGTATTATCTTCTTTTGCTAGACAATAAACAGCAGGGTATGTTATATACATCATACCACTAACTTCACATGGATACCACACCTATGCAATGTTTGCACCTGCACTGTAAGCTATGACTAATGCCATAGCTCGTTTTAGCAGTTTTTTTATGATTCCACTCTGTTTTTTCCACTCTGATAAGAATCTCTGAACTTGATTGTGGTCTTTTCTCTCCTTTTAGCGGATGCCTTAACTACATCTCTGACAAAGATCAATCGGATGGATATTGTGACATTGCTGGAAGGGCCAATATTTGATTATGGTAACATTTCAGGCACAAGGTGTTTTGCAGATGATAACGCAGTTTTCCGGGATCAGGCTGATGGTAAAGTTTAGCCCCATCTAGCTGAACTCTATTTCTCCTTTTATTTATTTCTTGAACCTTTGTAGAAGTAGAAAATCATAAAGGCTAAACACTTATTGCTCTAAATTCAAATCAAAATTCCAATCCAATGAACTCAATTCATTTTCAAACCAATGAATATATTTGATTCTCCAAGTATCAATGCTGCTCCTTATTCAAGCTGGTGTGACTAACCAGCGATTGGGCAGTGTGATTCGATTGTGTGGTTAACTGTATGGATTGTACATGTAAAGCAATAAGGCATGCAGCTATGGATATCAAAACTTAATCCTATTTCAGTGCAATGAAAATCTAATTATTCAGCTCTGAAAATCTCTGACTAAACTGTCCTTTTCATGATGACCTCATAATTGTTTTTATTATATAATGGGATTAAGATTTGGTCCATGCTCTATTTATATAAACATTATGTTTGTATGTATATACAGTATTTTAAACGAAACATAATTGCAAAATTTGTGGTAGTCATGTTCTGTAATACTGTATATGATAAATACTTAGATACATGAAAACATAATGATAGCTACATTGCTTTTATGTAACATGCATGCTTTGGCAAATGTTTGTTTTACTCTCTTTCAAGAACAACAGTAATATTGCAATGTACAGCCTCATCTAGCTATTCTGATAGCATGATGGAATGTCTGCTTTGTTGGTGCCTGTAGAGCTCGATAGTTCTCTAGCGTCCCAGCCTCTGAACCTTCCTGCTAGAGTGCCTCTTCTGCAAAACCAGACCCGCTGCTCTTCAAAGCCACCTGGCCGCTCCCATGGCAACACTTCTGTGCATTTGAGCAGCACTCTTGACATAGCTGCTGCCTCCTCTCTCACTATCTAGTTTCGTAACTGCGCTTAGAATGCTAACTCTAGCTGCAGCTCCCTACTCACAGCTAGCTCAACTGACATCATTGCTAACTCTGACTTGCTAGCTTGTACTAATATCCACAAGTAACCCTGCATTATCATCTTCAGAACTTTCTTTTTATCTTTTTTCTTTCTTTAAATCTACACCCTTAGCGTTCTTGATCTTCCCCGATTTCCCCTCTTCAGCAGTTCTCTGCCTCCTTACCTGTTATAACTGTGTTATCTGTTTGCAGTGTTCCAGTACTGTGTTCCCATCTTTTTCCTCCACTTGTATCTGAACCCCTTAATTCCTAAACGTCCTATATGGTAGAACCATGTCAACCCAATGTAACTCATTTATGTGCCACTTACTCTATGCTGAATCTATAGAAGTTAATTCATCTGGTACAGGTCATACCTTTTTGCCATGTAATACTTTTTAGTTTCAAAATCATTATCACTGTTCCATTTTTGTTACATATTCTTCTTGTTAGCTGTGTCTGTGAAAAGTCTCAGCTAACAAAGAAGTCTCTTTCATCTGTTGCTCTGGTAGAGACATTGTGTAGTTGTGGTGTTGCATCCACCTCAGTCCTGTGTGTTGTATCACTTAGGTTACCACGACATCAGTCTGGAGCTACAGAGTCCCTCAGAGTTGAGCTATGAACCCCCCACCCCTCTCCGTCAAGACGATTTCTTTAGTGAAGATGGTAGTGTAGTCTCACCCAGTAGAACCCTCATTAGACCCAATGAACTGTCCTTGGTGACCACCTCCATGGATGCAGTCTCCTCCAATGCAGCACCCCCTACTGTCGTAGCTGAGGATACCTCCCTAGGAGGCAGAGGGTCCTGTAGTCGAGAAGAGGGCTCGACTGAAGACGACATGGAAGTCAGCCATGGGTCGATGGGCTTTTTGGTACCCAGTGATGAGGTGTCCAAACATCCAGAAGTGTTCACAGAGCGCTCTCTCAGAGAGCAAGAGGTCCCTTCCAATGGAGTCCATGGGGCAAGAGAAAGTGGCAGGTCTGGTTTTGAGGAGGGAGAGGAAGAGATGACCCAGGAGAAGCTCCAGTCCCTTTTGAAAGACATTAAGTTGGAGGAAGGGTCAGAGAATGAGGAGATGACAGAGGAAAGAGTGCAAGCAATTCTCTCACAAGTGGAACAGGCAGAAAAGAAGATGTCTTCGATTGCAGGGTTACAAGGCGAGCCATCCGGTGTGAGCAAGGAGATCTCAGCTTCGCTTCAAGGACTGCACACTGATACGCAAGGGCAAAAAGAGAGGAGGTGAGACCTGTCACCTCTACCTGTTTATCATATTGAAAACACAATATCTTCACTTGATATCCACTGGCAAGGACCTCATGTCAGCAGGCTAGGCACCAATGCACAAGATTATGACCTAACCTCTAATCTCTCTTTAGCCAAAAGCCCATGTATACTGCCCCTGTGTTGCAAACTGGGAAGCAGAACGGGGAACATCCAGAGCTCCAAGCCCAAGCTGACTCACTGGAGGCCCAGGAGCCATTCAGTAGGGTGAAAGGCAAAGGAAGCAAGGGCTCTGAGAAAGAGGATAGGAGCAGGGAAGTCCCAGATGACATCACAGCTGGGCCGAGCACCAAGGAAGAGGGGACAGCAGAGCCTAAAGTCCAGGTACTGTTTTTGATATTCAATCACTTTAGAGACCCAGAAAAGAGCCCAAACTCTACCTGTATGCTTGTAAAACGTTTTGGCGCAGAGTTTGAGGTTAGATTTGTTAGCCTTTTCAAACACGATTCATATCACTGATAATAATTGTAAAATCTGACCGTTCTGGAGTGCACGGTAGAATCCTAGATGGTTTAAGGTTGTTTGGAGTCCTTTTTGACTAGCTCTAATCTACATGAGGAGTAAGAGTTCTGGGCCACCCTAAATGTACTGAACTGCCTTCAGCAGGGAGCACATAGAGACAGTGATTCCAGTTCCGACGAGGAACACACAGTCACCACCAGGGTGTATCGGCGGAGGGTGATTCTGAAGGTATTTGGTGATACTAGTGCAGGGTGTGCTGTGGTCTGTGTGTGTGCTTATATTTGTGTGGGCATGGAGTGATGGGCTTATTGCTTCTTCATTATACACCTTTCATAGATATCACCTCTCTACCTTTACTTCTTGGCCTTCTCTTCTTAAATCTGTTATGTCCTATTATATCTATTATTATCCTTCCAAAGGCTATTGTATGTATCACCGTACAGCATCTGACTCAATGGCACGTTATTTTTTTGAAAATGATAGACAGGAAAAGTGAGATACTTTTCTCAAGTAGATGTAGCCCTTACTTAGTCAATGACCGTTCTTTGCTACTTGTGGAACTTGAATAACTACATATTGGCACGTATGCAATAACACTGTGTCGTTGGTTGAAATAACTGAGTGTTGTGAGACGTAGGTCTTTCCATCACTGATCTGGTTCAGATCTTTATCCATGGACTATTTTCCTTCAATCAAAATGTATATTTGATGTCAGTTAATGCTAAACTGTTTGTAAGCCTTATTTTAGTCCAACACACAACCAGTGGTGGAAATTACCACTAAAAATTCCAGCAGATCACACGATGCTTTATGGAGCTGCTTGTGGCTTGCACAAGTCTGTGTGCCTGTATGCGCATGTCTGTACTTACTAATACATGAGTAAGTCTCTTTATACATCTCCCTCTATAGGGTGATCAGGCCAAAAACATTCCTGGCGAGTCAGTCACAGAGGAGCAGTTTACAGATGAAGAGGGAAACGTTGTCACCAGAAAAGTAACCTTTACACCCCTCGCAAATCAAAACACCTTTACCCATCGTCACATTTCCATCCACCCGTACATATCTCCTTCAGTCATCATCTGCGTGAGTGTGAGAAGCACGTTGTGTTGCATCACTTTTAGCCTCTCTCTCAGGTCATCCGGAAGGTGGTGCGCCGTGTGGCTGGAAAAGATGAGAAGGGCAGGAGGAAGAGAGGCAAGCGCTCCAGGCAGGCCGCTAGGGCCGAGGAACAGCCTGAGGAAGAGGAAGCGGGGCCCTCTAAGAGCCCCGAGTGCCTCAAGAAAAACCCTGAGGTTGGGAAAGTGTGCCGTGTGCAGGGTTGACTTCCACTGGGTTTGAAAACGCTTGTGTGTGACTCGTTTGTTGTGTTTGAAAAGTCTTGAGATCTGGATGCTTGTGTGGACGGGCTGTGAACAAATGGATATTTTCTGCGTTCTGATTTATGAATGAGAGAGAGAGCACTCGCTTACTGAGTGGCCATCTGACAGTGTTGCATTTAACACAGTACTTTCTGGCTCATCAGAGTTCGTTTTTAATGAGTGTTGTCTGCTCAAGTGATTGAACGAGTGGGTTTTGTTATTGTTTCCAGGGTTTTACCAGCTTGCACTCCAGGGAACAATTTGATGAACTAACCTTTTTTTTTTTTTTTTTTTACAGCATGCTTCATGGCTGACCATGAATGAAGTGATTTGTGAAGATTCTGCCAGTCTAACCATCTAACCCCATCGGTTCTTTCTTTCTCTACTCCAGTTCAGAGGCGCAGACACGGGACAGAAGAAAGAAGGGAGACAAAGAGAGAAAAAGGGTCAATCGTAACAGTTGTGTATTCCATTTGGTATGTTAATGTTCAGAGCTGTGCAAAAGCGAGAAATCTTCGATGCCAATTCCCCAATTCTGGTGGGCTAGCCTATAAATTGAATGTATAAGCAATAGCTGCACAGCCACAAAGAGAAATTTGCTTTGTAACAATTCCTTTCTTTCCAGCACAATTGAAATGCATTCCCACTGATAACCCGCAGACACAGCTGAGCAGGCAGTCACATTGTTCTCTGGCTAACGCCACAGTGACTTGATCACTAGAGAATGCTTTGAGAGCCTTGAAATTCTGTGAGCTCACCATGCAACCAGCCAGCTAAATGTTTGTTGTGAAACACAATCGGACCAATAGTATTTAAATCACAGTATCCACTTTATAAACAACTTAACATAATACTTCAGAGGAAACATTTAGAGAAAAAGTAACATATACAGTGGGGTCCAAAAGTCTGAGACCACATTGAAAATCTGGCATTTTTTTCATTGCCACTGTACGGCACTCTAAAACGCTTTGCTGAAACTGGATCAGTCGTATCCAAAGCACGATCAG
>JAOUQW010000049.1:16618870-16630759 GCA_028565825.1 Olivaichthys viedmensis
CCAATTATCAATTTTTTTAAAGTGGAAATATAGTTAAATTGTAGTAATAACAGTTTAACAAATTTATTACCTCAGTTTATCCACCTTTTGTCTTCTCTGGTGATGTAAAAATGAACCCCTTCTCGTCTGTTTCCTCCAGATGCAGTGAGGCAAGTGAAAAGCTTTTTTTCCCTTGAATTTTTGAAGTATCAGAAAAAATTCCCACCACAAGCCTCTTAACCAATTAAATTGATTGGATGGCTGAGAAAAAGTCCCCCCCCCATCTAAATTAGCATGGGCTAGGCTGAGGTATGGACTGCCGCATGATTCCCACACTCAGCTTGAGGCTAGATGTGGTTTTCCAAGAGTCAACCAAGCATCACCCACATGTAAACACTTTTTATGGCATGCCATGTCTACACCACATGTGGTCCACACCTGTGTGTTCTTATCCGGGCCATGTACTACAATGCTAGTGGTGAGCCAAAAGAAAATTCCCACCATTTTTGTAGGTATGGCATAACATATTTGGGCCAAGTTCATTCAGCCATGCCCTATCTCAGCCAAATGTGCCAGATAACAACCACATGTGGCCCAAGTGTGTCTGCTATCTGGGTATACTCCACCAGCTTGACGTGTCACAGCAACAAAACTGAATGACCTCAGTTTATTATAATAGGGATGCATACGCTTATGCTTTGGTCGTGTTTTAGGTTAAATCACCTCGCGACTCGTCTGTATTAAATAAGATAGTTTCCTGTATGATTATTG
Source organism: Olivaichthys viedmensis (assembly GCA_028565825.1). Classification (NCBI taxonomy): domain Eukaryota; kingdom Metazoa; phylum Chordata; class Actinopteri; order Siluriformes; family Diplomystidae; genus Olivaichthys; species Olivaichthys viedmensis. Next base: position 16,619,621 of record JAOUQW010000049.1, read on the forward strand.
AATACAATTATAATGATAAATCCATTTCAGTTCCCAAATTTATATACCATTATGTTGTAGGCAATTTTCAACTAGATCACGTATTTAAATAAAGGTGAAAGTATTTTGCACTGCCAGTTTGAAGGACAAGCAACTGCAGGCAGTTCTAACAGTTCTGGTATGGGCGGTATGGGGCAAGCGTTCTTTATTTTTGTTTCACAAAGGTGGCAACCCTACTTGGGTTCATCAAGATTAAGTGCTTGTGTATGGCTCTGTGGTGACAGGCCAACATCTCCCTCTAGTGGTTAGCAAACTGTTAGAAGTCAACTCTTGCAGTTTAGGTTTCAGCTTTGTTATCTAAAATAGCTGATTCTAATACTCATGGTATTGAAACAGAAATTACTATGGCATTATGTACAATACTAGAGGAACTAAACTCTGTAGGAGGGGATATCTCACACATGTGTCCAATGAGACTTCAAGAAAACAGCGAGTTGTGCTGTCCTTTAGAGTATTGTCCCACATATAAATGAATATAACACCAAACATATAACACAACTAAAAAGAAAAGGGAAAAACTAAATATGATTCCACTCAGTGAAGTCTGTTGTGTTCATAATGACAGGAGAAAGCCTTGTGGTCTAATGTCTAACACACTCGCCAAAGGGAAACTGTTGAGAGTATTCAAGTTGTTTTAGTCTCTTTCTCTCTCGCTCTCGCCCTCTCTCTCTGTCACACCACATACACAACAAACCACCCATGGCCTACAAAGCTGTTCTGCTGATAAACCAATTAGCACTTTGTGCCTGTCCCACAGAAGGAGGCAGCTGTGGGCCATGATGGATTACCAAAATTAAAGGGCTTTTGAAGGTCTAAAACACTCCTCACTAGACGCCAGGCATTTATCTTTACCAGGGGGATATTCAAGAAAGAGATTTTAGCAAGTAACCCATCATGGCCCACAGCTGCCTCGCGCCCTCAAGGCATAAAACGCTCACGGAAAGAGTGTAAATAGACATATCTCCTTTCTTTTTTTTTTCTTTTTTTTTGGTAAGCTTCGCAAAATATGCTGGGGCAGAAAGGTCCTTTGTTTTGGGTTTTTTGGAAACATTTGACATTTCTTTCCATGACTAGTATGCATTTGTGATCTCGTCTTAGACCGTTTCGTCTTACCACGTTACCAAATGCCATTCAGTTAGTGCAGCTAAAAATGCAGAACAAGAAAACACAGAGCACTTACTGTCTATTGTAAAGAACGCTAATTTCCTGCAAAATCACATCAGATCAAAATGAAAATCAGCTCAATGATAGAATCACTGGTACTAAGCAGTTCCTATGTGGTTAAGGCACAGATGTTTAAAGTGATTCCATGTCCGTGAGGACACTGCCGGTGGTATCGGGCCTCTGCAGTGTTACGACATCACCACCTCCACCACTGCTGTGTTTGTTATACAACACACCAACGTGGCGTTAGGGAGGGGAACTGTCTCCATACAAAGTGTTTGCAGTTCATAGGTGTATCGGTTTCTTTTCTTTTCTTCTCTTCTTTTTTTTCCTCGTCCTGGCAACATACGGGGATGATCTTCCTTCGTTTACCATTTTATCATTTCAATGTAAATATTAATTTCATTGTGTAAAGAAAACATTTTGTTTGTATTTTGTTTTACTATGATGTGTTTCGAGTACATTTCAAGTTTGTGTTAAAGTTTTACTAGTACTTGAGATTTCGCCGTTTTTTTTGTTTTTTTTTGTTTTTTGTTTCCCTTGTCATTTTCTTTTTAAGACTGTTGACAAATGAATGTAACGTTTGCTCATGTTTTACTGCTATCTTCAGTGGATGGAACACCTTTGAGCCTTAACTCACTGTGGTATTGCTAAATGTAAGCATTTATCCCCCACATCAAATAATTAAAGCCTTAATATGTGGTCCTATTTGTCTGTACTTTTGCAACTTGAATTGGTTCAAGGTATTAACACGTTTATTACTGTGAAGACGCATGTAGTGAGAGTTTCTGAGAAGTGTTTACTTAGAAGTACCTCCCTCTAGGATGAGGCAAGAACCCAAATTCTATTGATCTTGAGTTATATTGATGCCAGCACAGCATGTCTTTCTTGCTGATTTAGGCCTTAATTTGAAAACATTCATAGTCCGTTTATTTGTACAGATTTTAGTTATAAAAACAGGCCTTATTAAAAAGCAGTGGGAACCCAGCGGTTAAGGTTCTGCGCTATTGACCAGATGGTTTTCTAATCAAGTCCTAGGACTGCCAGAGAGCTGCTGTTGAGCTCTACCCCTTAAACCCTCCACTGCTTGGCTATCCTTGGATTGGATTCTGCCTCAGTCGTATGTTGCCTTGGATAAAAGCTTCTGCCAAATAGATTTTTTTTTTTTTATGTGAAATGACAGATTGAACACTTGAATGTTACATGTTCCAGCTGTTATCAACATTGAAATTGTTATTCTCCCTCTACAGGCTTGACATGAACATTTGGTCGTCTCTCAGAAGCTGCTGTGGAAACTGAGAGCTTGACCTTGTTCATGGAGTAGCAGTAGAAGGTCTTATCTGCAGGCACCCCTGCACGCCGAGTCATGATTTTATCTACTATCACAAACAAGGACTCCGGTTAGGCAAACGTAGACCGTGACTTTGAATGTCTAAAAATAGGTGTCCGTCATTGAAACCAGTGCTGGACTGACTGAGTTTGTTGCCATGCGTACAAATGTTCACATCTGAATTGCAAAGGTGTGCTTCCACACTTATCGGTTATGTGAGAAGCTTTAAGCTACGTAATCACTGTCTCGATTTGGAACACCGCCTGTCCTTTAATGCGATACAGTCTTCAATATCCTCATGTGATATCCTATACATGATCAGTTTCACAACTTTCATAAAGTCCTAAGATTATGACCCCTTTTTTTTTTCTTCTTCAAAAAAGCACAATGCCGACTTAACTTAAATGTTATTCCAAATACCAAGTATGAAAATGCATGTATAGGAGTTAAGAATTGGCCGGATGTATTTGTGCATACTTGTTGGGCAGTTTTTCTTCTTCTTCAAAACGCATAGCCTACGATGTGTCACTTTTAGGGGGGGGATAAAGTACCAAACTGCATCTTTCAGCCCTGCAGAAAAATCCAGCTTGGTCTGACCATCTGCCAAAACACAGGCCGAGCAGGTCAAGCTGGTTCAGCTTCCTTATAGCTTGACCTGAATTGATCAGTAAATGTTTGAGCTTTTCTAATTGCCTCAATGTTGTGGTGTTTTCTTGAAACAATGTGCCTGCGATGCTGCATTAGTGGCAGTAATTCAGAAGCTGTTTCCATCGGTTTGTGAATGAACCAGTTTGACCAGCTCGGCCTGTGTCCTGGCAGCTGGTAAACTGGTCAGACCAAGCTGGATTTTCCCAGCAGGGAGGGTTCAAACCACGTGTCACTGAGGGGGGCACCATGTGTCTGGTTAGAGAACCTTCAGGATGTAGTGTACCTTCTTTTCTTTTCTTTTAAAAACTCCCACAAAATTGGATCCAAAGGGAGCTTGAGATGCCCTGGACGATGATTTGTTTCCTTGGGTCTCCTGTCTAGTTAGGGCCCTTGGGATAATCCACCCCTTGCCTTGAGGAACAAAATGCACAGAACTTTCACAGCACAGAACTTTCTTCACTCCTCTAAAGCAGTCAGTCCACTTCCAACACGTGCACCGAGTTAATATATGAACCCTAAAGCTACGCTTTGTAAGAAGAACTGGTCCGGGTTAAGCTCGCTCTTAACAAACCCATGCGACTTGTTTCGACATCTTGTCCACCGTTCTGACGTTCTAAAGGTTGCCATGGGCGACGGGAGCGGCGCCGCGCGTCCATGGCAACGTCTCAAAGTGCACGCTATAGGCGCTATACTATACTATACTATACTATACTGTACTATACTATACTATACTATGTAGTCCGGTTATATGCGCGTGTGGACGGCTGCCGCGTTGCCTAACAGAGCTGCTACTAACATTCACGCGCCACATCTTTAACATGGATGCTACGACAAAGTGCTGTCGATAAGCAACAGTCTCGCTCGCGCACACGCGCACACGCGCTCTCCTCGGCCGTTCAGCATCCATGTCAGACTAAATAAACACCTTCTTTTATTATGGATTAACTATGGGACAGGCTGTATTGTGTGTGTGTGTGTGTGTGTGTGTGTGTGTGATTAATGTATTGCTGTGGACGGCGAGGACGTTATAAAGCGTCGAGATGTGAGCAGACCAGCGGGAACAGCTTCAAACCGGTTTCAGCGCCGGCGCAACAAAAGCGGCTCCAGCCCGGCGAGCCTGAGCGCGAGCTCTCTCTCTCTCTCTCTCTCTCTCTCTCTCTCCCTCTCACACACACACACACACACACACTCCGGACAGAGAGCTGGCATGATTCAGCAGGAATAAACGTGCCGCCGCGACCCGGTTTCCATCGTCATTTCTCCAAAGCGTCATGATTTTAAGGTCCGTAAATATCGCGGTGCGAAGAGCCAGCTCAGCATCATAACTGCGTTTCTGGGGTAAGCGCGTGCGCGTGCGTGTGTGTGTGTGTGTGTGCGTGCGCGCGCGTGGTTTTTCCTTTTCCTTTTCTTCCTCTCTCTCTCCTCTTCAACTTTCTAATCATTTCGTTTTATTGCTATGGTCCACAACGATCCACATGTTTCCTCATTAACACGGTTGTTACTGTCATTTATTTCCGCGCTTTTTTTTATTTATTTATTTTTTTAATTATTATTATTTTTATTTATCAGATGCATTATTTATTGTTTATTCATTAATGTATTTATTTATTATTTTACATCCTGTTTGTACAGTTTTTAGACGTGAAAAGTAGCGGGTAATTAAAGTTGAGATTTTGCCAAATGGCCAGTGCAAGCCCAGCAGTGCAACAGCACAATGGCTAGATCCCAAATGACTCCATATTGCCTATAGCAGTGCACTAGGTTTTTACAAGCCATCATTTCACATCCTATGCGTTGGCACTGCACGTCCAATAGGGGGCCATTTTAGAAGCCTATGCAGCTGTGTAGTTGAACAATAGTGGTATCAATGGTGGGTATGTTTTGTAGATGTATTAACAGGGTATGTCATTCTTGTGGGGTTTTTTTTTTACTACATTGCTGAGACAAGTGGGGTAAAATTGCATGTGCCATCAAATCTCGGTGTGCTTGTAATGTTTTGTCTTCTTGGTCTTTACGGTTTCCCCTCAGAGAACCCAGCGTCTTAACAATGAGTCTTCAGAGCACCAGGAAATCCGTGGATGGGGGCTGGGGCTGGGTCATTGTGGTGGCCTCGTTCATGGCCCAGCTTCTCGCCTACGGCTCCCCCCAGTCTGTTGGAGTGCTCTATCCTGAGTGGCTCAATGCCTTCCAGGAGAGCAAGGGGATGACCGCGTGGGTGGGCTCGCTCGTCTCTGGGGTTGGCCTCATTGCCAGTAAGTTCAACAGCGTGGATGGATTCTGCATTAAAGTGTAAATGGGAAACAGAAAGAGAAGTTACAACACTTTCATCTGGTTCACAGTAGGCAAAGATCAGTAAGAAGGAGGAGCTACCCTGTAGCCAGTTATCAGAAGATCTGAAATGGCAGTAAATAGTGTGTGTATGCCAACAAATCCTCATTTCAACCCCAGCCTTATACTCTTAGATGTATCCTATGAACTATGTATCTTTTGCTATGCACTACTTTCAAAGCATGTAGCATTGTACGACGAGATGTGCTGAGTAGGCACTTGGCCTGTAGAGGCTGCTTGCATTACTCAGCACATCTTTTTTTGCAATAGCACAAGTACTTAAAAGGAAATCCCTTTCAGTAGTCTGGTGTAAACACATGCATTGGACCCTACCCATTGAATACCTTGCATATTAAGTGACTACCATTAGCACTAAATGAGTAGCCTTACAGAACGCACATTAAAACCAAGCTTCAGTAATCCAATACAGGGGCTCAGTTGACGAGTCCACTTTTTAAGCTATGGGCTTGTTTATAGCTTGGCAAGGCAAAATATGTTTAAAAAAATATATATATATATTTTTTTTTTCTACCAATTGAATTATTGCCAATTCACACCCGCTAGTTCTCTCTCCTATCACACGACAGCCACCAAACGGGGAGGGGGAAGGCTAACATGTGCTTCCTCCGAGACACATGAAGCCAAACACCACCTCTTTACGAACTGCTGCTCATGCTTTACTGTTGTGCCACTTGGGAGCACCAAGGCAAAATATTTTAAAGAAATGCCAGTTTGAGTGTGTCACTTGTTTTCAACCCTATTGAGCTGATGTTGATTTATAGAATGTCATCATCTCTTCTTCGGAAACGCAAATTGCTTCCTTGAGCACTTTTTGGTTTTTATTGTTGTTAGCTCAGCGGGTTGGCAGGATTTATTCCCAAATAGGATTTCTCGTAAGAATTCGGTGAGTCAAGTAATCCTGAGTGCATTCATGCACCTATTTGTTTTACTGTATTCTGGCTTTTCCTGCACCATAAAGTCGGATTATATACAGTTTAAACCCTGCTTTCAGTGGTAATCATCATCATCCTTTTTTATTTTGTGTGCAGGTCCCATCTGCAGTGCCTGTGTGGTAAACTTCGGCGCCAGGCCTGTGACTATCTTCAGCGGAGTCATGATCGCTGGAGGCCTCATGCTCAGCGCCTTCGCCCCCAACGTCCACTTTCTCATGTTCTCCTACGGCATTGTCGTCGGTACGTGTCTTTTGTTTATGTTTGCAGAGGAAATCCCTCGCCTCATGGTAGTAAAATTAGGTCAGTGAACTAACAATGGCTGCAGTGTTTAGGGTTGGGCTATGTTTGATCATCCTATAAGGAACATTTATTTATAGACAGGCAGTCATGAGATATTTTTCACCATTGATGCTTTAAGTGAAAAATTGTATTTAATCCTTTGAATGAAAAGTTCAACTGATTATGTTACAATAAAACTTTTAATATATTTGGACTGAACCTTTAATGGAAAGAGTGTGGTGTCGAAAAGTCTGCTGAGAACTATGAAAACATGCATTCCGGTATAATCACGTTTGCGTAGCTAACTGTGTAGTTTGCTACTGATTTTTTTCAAATTCTCTCCAATAGCCTTGTGCATTCTTTTTAACAGGACTAGGCTGTGGTCTTCTGTATGCTGCAACTGTAACCATCACATGCCAGTACTTTGACAAGAAACGTGGCCTTGCGCTTGGCATCGTTACAACAGGTAAGCAAATTAGCTAATACAGTGTTATATAGGCATTAGCATAAAATATGTTGTAATACCACACTGGAATTTAGCTTTACCTATCTATCATTACTTTTCAGGTACAAGTGTTGGTGGATTCCTCTACGCCACTGCGCAGAATGAATTCGTCGAGCTTTTCGGTCTCGACGGCTGCCTGCTGCTCATCGGATCATTTGCACTGAACATTGTTGCCTGTGGTGGACTGATGAGGCCGTTGCACTTACCAGCTTACTACATCAAACAGAGAGCCGCCCTGGTGGAGAAGGCCGAAGAGAAGCTTGGTGAAAGGCCCCTGGCTCTGGATCATGGCATCAAAAAGAACCTGCCTGTCACTGATCTGCTGATCACAGTGGAGACCAAAGACCCTCTGGCTTCTGAGAAGGAACTGCTGATCTGCTCGGCCTTGGTCAGGTTACTCAAGAAGAAGCAGAAGGCCTACAAAGAGTACTTGCGTGCCACGGCTGAGCGAATGAGGGACCGGGTCTTCATGGCTATGTGCTTGGCGTTGTTCCTCTACAGCCTGGGCGCATTTCCTCCACTGCTCTTCCTGGAGGACGTGGCCCAAACCGAGGGCCTGATTGAAGGCATCAGCGTTGTCCCTCTTGTCTCAATATTCGCTATTGCAGGAGGCCTTGGGAAGCTGCTGCTGGGAATGGTGACGGACATCCGCTGGATGAACAGCATTTGCCTCTATGGCTTCACGCTGGTGGGCAGCGGCGTGGCCCTGCTGCTGATCTCCGTCACTAAGAGCTATGTAGGGCTCCAGGTGATCTCAGCAGTGCTGGGCTTCTTGTCAGGGAACTGGTCCATCACGCCCTACATGACCACCAAGGTGGTAGGCATAGAGCGCCTCACAGAGGCCTACGGGATCTTGATGTTTTTCGGTGGGTTTGGGATCATGCTGGGACCTCCAGTTGTAGGTAAGTGCGGCCGTTTTTTTATTTTTAATTTCACCCAACACCATTACCTCCATTGGCCATTTCTTGTTCCACCATTCCACTCATTATCACCCACACCTTCCAACTGTTTTGCCTACTCTCTCTGTCACCTATTGAATTGCAAATTCTTGCCCATTCTTAGAGCATTTCTAAGCCTTTCTCTCTTTGTATTTTTTGTTTCTGTGTAAAACGCTTTTGACGTAGTTATTCAGTTATTTTATGGCTTGTGATTGTGGCTTGTAATGTGATTAACCTGCCGGCTTGCGTCTTGATTCCTGCGCCGCTTGCTGATGCCGATTTCCAGATAAAACTACTCTGCCGCCCCCCTCGTGCATCCTGCTTGTTGCTGAATGATTGCACTAACGGTTCTGATTGTTTCCTGCAGGCTGGTTCTATGATTGGATGCAGTCCTATGACCTGGCCTTCTATTTCAGTGGAAGTTGTGTGCTCCTGGGTGGAGTGCAGCTTCTGCTCTCTGTCCTCTCCTGCTGGGACAAAAAACATGACTTGCCTGCCAAACCTGAAGCGGAGTGCACTCATGACTGTGACAACTTGGCTGCCGTAGCCTGAAGTATGATTTTTCAACCTTTTCCTTGCTGGGGATCTGGATTCTCAAGCCCTGAGGATGATTTTAGTTCATTTACTTTCCATTGATGCTATATGCCTTATTGTTGGTTGATGTTTGAATTTCTTTCATTTGATGCTGAACTTCAATTGTCCCTTTGAAAACACAATGTTAAACTGATGGACTTGAGCTTGTCCGGTCCTCAGTTGTTGTTTCCTAGCCTTGTTTTATGAGGCTCCAGTATAGAGCTCCATGCTTATTCATAATGGTATTAATCATATAAGAGATCACAATGCCATGCCACTCATTCCCCAGTAATGTTTTATTTACATTTTCAGTATTGATTTTTTATTTTTATGCAACACTACACCAACAGTTTAAGTAACATAAAGAGCATTCTGTTCCACTAAGAATGACATATTGACATTTTGTTGTGAGTATTGTACCAAAGGTTTTTTTTTCTCATTATTATTGTTTTGGACAAAGGTTTGAATCGACAATCTCATGACCCAAATTCTAAAACCAGATGCGTTTCTTTATGCTGCCGAAGTCCTCTTTTCCACATAGTGTTGGCCTTCTATATCTGAAGCACAACTTGTTTCTCCAAGGTGACTAATCTGACTGAGAAATAATTCAAAGTGTATTTTGTGTGTGTTTGTATGTGTGTTGGATGACATTACTGTCCACCTGAACTGCATCACTTTCCAAGCAATTTGCTATATTTCAAGCAATATATAAACATGCTGTAAATGCATTTTATTTGTTTATTTCTATTTGTATACTCAGACCTAACACTTCTAGACTGTTTTTTACTTGCACTGAAGAAATTTGTATCGTTCATTTCTTTATTAGCTGACATGAACTGCCTCTTTGTGATGTTATATAAAAACACGACAAATGATGAAATACTTATAGGGACACCTGGCATGAGACTCTTACACTGTCTTAAACCACATGATGCCACCTGTGATATTTATGTATTTATGTATGTATAAGATCATTTTCACTTTATATGGTGTTTTTTACTAGAAATAAACTCGATAAAGCAGTTGTCAGCAACAATTTAATAGTACCGAGTCTCTCTTTAAGATCAGCTGTAATCGCGTTGATAAAAGCAAAAGAGCACTGAATGGAAATCACAGGAATGGAAATCGTAGCTTCCCATCACAGAGTCTGTCATCAGGGTTTGTTTATCTGTGGAGTTCTTAAGTAGAGCTCTACTGGTGAATCAGAGGATACTGGTAAACAGTATCTCCTAAAGGGAAAGAAGGGGTTGTGCAAACACAGTTCATGAAATCACACAAAGGAACTTTGACTTTAAGGTTTCCAGTTGCAGCCCGGAATAATTACTATGTGGCAAAATAGGCAGTGGGAAGTATATTTTTCCTCGAACCAACACCCTATAACGCTCTGCAAAAAAATCCTTCAAGCCAGTTCCCCATGGTGCATCTCATTCTTTTCATTTGGACTCATTTTTAAGAAAACATGATGACTCATTTCCTTTCACCACATCTCAATGTCGAAATCACGATGGCGTTATCATATTCCTGTCTAAGCTAATCAAAGAAAAAGGAAACGTGTATTACTTTCTGGTATCATTTGGCTTTAGGCCGGTTTGGAAATAAAGTATCATATTTAAGTATGTAATAAATCTTTGAAGTTTGCTAGGTACTACGGATAAATTATCTAGAAATAGGCCAGCTATTCTTGTGTGCTATATAAGGAAATATATCTCATATAGAGAACTATTTGATCTTGCATAAATTTCATATATACATACACACACACACACACACACACACACACACACACACACTGTTTCTTGCTATTACTTGTTGCACTACAAATGGAAAATCATGTGGTGGGTGATTTCCTTTTTATTTATCAAACGCTCCGCCCATTTGCCCAAACATCAACATCAAGCCTCCCTGGAGGATTGAAGGAGGGCAGGTAGGTGTTATTCAGTCCAAATGAGATGAGTGTTTCTTCTTTCGCTACATAATGTCCTGGGGTGAAAGGTTCAGCAGTTTTGGAGGTGGAGTATGCCTGTGTCAGTTGTCAGATTCGGTATTCCCGGAGCATCAAAGAAAGTCTTGCATGGCTCTTGTTGCCTGATCATTGTTTAATTAGAACTGAAATTGGAAGCACTATTGGCCAGTCATTGTCATGAATGGTGGAAATTTGCTTAGGCATGTTGGAAAGCTGAAGAGAGTATTGAACAGAAACACAACACAAGGAAACGGAACACAATCACCATGCACTCACCGAGCACTTTATTAGGAATACTATACTAATACTGGGTAGGGCCTCCCTTTGTAGCCCATCAGCCTTAAGGTTCGACGCATTGTGCATTCTGAGATGCTTTTCTGCTCACCACAATTGTACAGAGTGGTTATCTGAGTTACCGT
>JAOUQW010000049.1:16646999-16669634 GCA_028565825.1 Olivaichthys viedmensis
GCAATCATGTCAACATGGACCAGAATCTCAAAGGAATGTTTCCAACATCTTGTGGAATCAATGCCACGAAGAATTGAAGTTGCTTTGAGAGCAAAGGGAGACCCTACCCAGTATTAGTATAGTATTCCTAATAAAGTGCTCTGTGAGTGTATATATATATATATAAATGTAGTGTATATATATCCTGGTTTGCCTTTCAGTACAGACCTAGACATTTGGACCAAACCATATTTTTACTTACATATGACATACTCGTGCCATAAGAACACTACAATGCACTTTAACACTAAATCTAGGTTGAGCTGCCCAAACGTCCCAGACACAGGGTTTGATCTTTCTCTAAGAAAAAAAAAAGTCTTTCTTATGTGGCTACTGCATGACGTAACATGTAAATACAGATCTCTGTATTGTGCTCATTCTTCATTCCAAACTCAGTGGAGACTGACAAGTCATGTGTATCTTGAAGAAGAAAAGAAAATGTATATCAAGGCTCGGTTTATGAAATATGGCACTTTATATCATTTTTGAAGAGATGTTTTTGTTAACCAAAGCCTGAATCAATATGCAATTTTCTTGGTTTCTTGTTCTGAGATTTTTTTGTCATTCTGATCTAATTAGTAACACAATAACAGTGTGCTCTCAGGCAATCGGTTCATGATGCTCAGGATTTAAGACGGGGGCTTTGTTGTGAGCTGACGCCAAACTTTTATGCTAAAACCCAGAGCACTTAGATTTATTAATCATATGCAAACTCACCAGTTGCTCAAAACACACAAACGGTGGTATTAGTGGCAACTGATATACAATGTGAACTATTTTGAATATCCCTCTATTATACTTTTGTCACAAAAAGGAAAGTGACTGAATGACTGTGGCACAAAAAGAAGCATCCTAAAAGACTGGCAGAATGACAATGACGAACTAAACTAAATTTCGAAATATCGAAGAAATTTGACTATGCTCTACCATGAAGCACAATGGTCCAAAACTGCAAAAAAAAAAAAAAAAAAAAAAAAGCCCCTTGAATTTCTGTTCACTCAGAAATGAAACAATCAGTACAGCTCTTACCAACGCTCTTTTGCCGTTTCAACTGCAACAACTCATTACAATTGTGTTTTGTGTCTCTGCATGCCAGCTGACTTCAGATTGACGAGTTGTTCTACAATCAGGTGTGGTTTATTCTGTGTCATGTTTGCTGTGTTCCAGACTGAATTTGACGTACACAGCCACAATGACTATTTCGCTATTTGAATAGTAGCTATTAGTGCACGTTCATTTTGCATTGGTTTATGCAGTAGATTTGTGCAGTAGATTTTTTTTGCTCTAGTGTGTATCCATTTCTTGGCCCTTGGTATTGTGCACTTCTGGTTCACTTCATTTTCTATACACTGGTTAAAAAATAAATATTTTTCTATTTCTACTTCTTGGCATGTTTATTATGTGTCAAAAACAGTATGCTAGGGTTTCGGTTTGAATAAATAACATGAAACACGGCAGAACATCTAATCAAAGAAGTGCTGATGTCATCGTTTTTTAATATCAGAACCATGGTGCAGCAATGTCTACCATGCTCTTTAGAATGATCTGATAACTGTGTAATATTAATTCACACTTATAATGCCTCATTGAAATCGGCTACATTGGCAGCTTGGCCAGTACGCTACTTTATGTTGTTACCTTTGGCAAAATATTACATTGCAGCTCAATAACATGAAGGTTTAAAGTTTCACAGCCAATAAGGATTAAAGGAGCAAATGTCACTTGGTTTGACAGACACAATGGCAGGCCTACTGACACCTCTGGACGTAGATAGAAAAATAGGGCTACAGTATAATCTAACCCAAAAAGAGATGAGTGTTTGGTAAAAAGCTGAGAGACGCATGCTGTCGAGGAGCCTTGAGACTCCTAAAGGGAAATTAAGGGTGAGTTAAAAAAGAGATCTCAAGGAAAGAAAAGGGGACAACAGAACAGCAGGGGGCGCTCGAACAGGGCTTTAGCGGCCAACGCTGATGTTACAGGTCTTGCAGCTCGGGTCCTTCTTGGCGTTGACCGTAGACAGGCTCATGAGCTGGTGCCCGCTGATCTCGGCCACCGTTCCCAGGCTCAGGTCCAGCGGGTCTGTGTAGATCACCTCAAGGATGAGGTCCTGTGCATGGTGGAAGGAGAGGCGCCCCTCCTCATCCTCAGCACACGTCAGGAAGCGGTTCTTGGCGATATCCAGCAAGGGGAGCCTCTGCTTGCAGAATTCGTCGCCTGGCGAGCCACGTGGCGCCAGCACCAGGATCACGTAGTGGTACGCTGTGTACATGCAGTAGAAGTCAGCGAAGTACACGTTGGTGTCACGGTTGAAGAGAGCCTCGGCTGGCACCTGGAAGCGGTAGCGGCCGTACGGTGAGTCCTGCGGCGGTGCGCCCGTGTTGAATTCGGTGTTGCAGCTGAAGAAGATGCCCTCCAGCTTGCCACTGATGGGTGAGCCGTGGCTGCCACTGTTGTCCTTCACTGATGGCAGCATCTTGTTGTTCTGGGCCTCCCTGGAACGAGTGTGCATATATATATGTAAATATCTCATCATAGCAATTCTTCACATATTCTTCGCATATTATCACATTAGACTTCACTCTTTAATTAAAGAAGATAAAGAATCAAGAGCTGCACTCTTCAATAATCAGTGAGCTCTCAACTCAACCTCACCAGAAACCCTTCAAATATAATGCAAACATCTAATTGTATGCTGGCCAAATATAACGGATTACTTGCAATGATGCTTTGAACGAAGCCAAGTTACAAATAGCACTGGACTATAGATGATACAGTAAAGAATGAACAGAGAGCAAAGCTTAAGCCTGTGATTAAGAGATAAAAGAGAGATACAGAGAAAGTGGAAAGAGATTGAAAAGAAGCCTATGTAAACATCTAATATCTCTCTGTAGAGTCTGCCAGAGCCAAATACCACTAACGGGGCCCTGCGGGGGCTCTTTTATGGAAGGTAAATGGAGCTAATTAGATTCCAAGGTCCTTCTCACATCTCTATTTTACTCGTTTGGCAGATTTAATATGGCTCTTTTGTTGGCTCCATTAACTTAGGCTGCAGAACCAGCCACCCCACTCCGATGATCTTTTCACTGATGACTGTGTCCTTGCAAGCCTGCAAGAATGAGGATCCATCAACAAATTAAAAGTAACTTGCCTTCATCTGCCCTGCATGAGTTTCCATGCACATCTAGGCTACTGTGAAGTGGGCTTTTAGAGAAAGTTGTATACAGTCATTCACTTTACAGTCTGAATATAGACTTCATGTTTTCCTGATCAGCGATGCTACTGCTTATACTTGACAAAAATGAAGTAGAGGCGTAGCTGCTGTATTAGATCACAAGTAATACATGGTGAGACATCTGGTAGGGACATTTTTGAATGCTTATATTAAAAAAAACAATTATAATACTTGATATAGATACAGTTGTTCGAATCTATGATTTTGAGCTTTATTCTTCCACATTGTGAGTGTGTTTATGTTCAATGAAAAGTCTCTCAGCTAGTAAACTCACCTTCGTTAAATACATCGACCTATAGTCTCACTGACATCTATTGGCTTTAATATGGTGGTACTATCCCTAGACTATAATAGTCGAGCCTCTTGTGCAAAAAGATTAGCTAAAAATGCATCAGATACTACTCGGGTAAATAAGACACGCCCCTCTCATTATCATATAAAAGCAGTGAAGAGATTAGTAAATAGATAAATGACTAAACATGGAATGGAAACATGCTGGAATCAATAAAATAGGAAAATATAATTTATAAATGATAAATGAAGGAGTAATATGAAGTGATTTTTTATTTATTTTATTGACTGTTTGAGACTTTAGGAAATAATTAAAAGTGTTTTTATTTTTTAACTATTATTTTTTTGTATTCAGTTATATTTTTAACTCATTAGATATCCTATTAATAACTTTTGTCATTTTGGGGATTCCATAAAGAAAAAGGTTTAGTTTGGACATGGTAAAACCAGCAGATCTACATGCCTCGCATGGTCAAAGTACTCTTTTTGCTGGTTGCGGTAGAACACGGAGAATGGCAGCATTCTGCCTGCGATAGCCTCAGCTTTCTCCAGCAGCTGTGTGAGATGGACCGTGGAGTAATCTGGAAAGAGAAAGGAAGAAAAAAATGGGAGAAGACAGAATAAGTCTCGGTAGTCAGACAAAACCATAGCAACAGATGCCATAGATAAACACTGCCAAATTATTCTTTCATTACTAAGAGACAAGTGGAATTACAGATTGCTGTCATTTAAGTTCAATTTACGCTTAAATTCTGCTCAGGACAAAATGCCCTATTTTACATTTTTATTAAAAGTGGAAAAATATTACAAAAGATTTTTCCAGCACAGAACTTGAACAGACGTGTATAATAATTTTAAAAAATCACATTTATGTACTACAGATATTACGTTCAGGTGATTTTGATCCTGAGAATAACAAGCTAAAATGAAAATGACTGGCCACACATACCTGCAACCAGGAGGATATTTAAGCATGCAAAGTCTTTTTTTCTTTTAAAGTTTATTATATACACGTATAGTAATAATTGAGATGAACAACTATTGGGCATTTAAAAATGGATTTCACAGTTGTGCTTCGATAAAATAAAAAGAGATGGCTTGGTTCAGTGGGACGTCCTTTGCTAAATAGTGAACAAAATATTGGTTGATGGCTGTGTTTTGTAAGTATCTAGTAATGCATAGATGAGAATGAATGTGTGTATGTGTGGTTTCTGAAAATTTTCATTTTACCAGCAGTGCAGAACTCCACAACCTCGCTCCAGTCAGACACAGCATAGTCTCTGTCGCTTTGTTTGGACGCAGTCTGCACGGCTACAGTGTACTCTGTGCGTGGGCTCAGGAACCAGTGGCCCCTCACTGTCATGGGCAGAGGCACTGCCTTTGCTACCAGCTTAGTGGGCACATCCTGGGGCAAGCACACAACAGAGCAGGACATTGATTAGATATTCAAAGCAATAACCCCATCTCAACCTGATCTGAGCTTGTATGAAAACTTTGCAGAGCATGTTTATTTTTATACATACATTAATTGAGCAAGTAATGTAGAAAGAATTTTGGCATTATCTGCTATACTAGACTGGAGCAAAAAGTATAATAGAATAAGGCAGAATTTAATACAGGCTATTTGCACCCAGGTGAGAATAGAAATGTATACTGTTTGCACCCAATTTAGCCAATTCCCACCCTGTAGTTAGGTCTACCTCTAACTAGCAATCTGAGGGCATGAGACTGGCTAGCAAACTTGGCTACTGGTTTACACCATAGCTGTGTCTCAAATAGCATACTTCGCATACTTTTAGTGCGAGTAGTGTTTTTAAACTGGGAAACTCACTGAGATGTAGTGCATTTTTATCACTCAGATGATGTACTAAAAAATGAAGTGTGGACCATGCCTGTTCTATGTAACATAAGGGGTGGAGACACCAGCAGGCCGCTATGCCATGCAAATGAGGAGCAAAAATTTTAAACCAGACCATTTGGGGTTTTAAAATGGCCCCTTTTGCTCCTGTGGAGTTTGTTCTTGCGTGGTTCAGTGACGTGAGGTACCGCGGGATAACTTGTCAGTGCTGTTTAGTGCGAAACGTCAGTGATTTTCAGACATTACTACCCTACAACAATTAGGTATTACATACTTAAGAACATAGTGTAGGCTATGGTGTATAGTGTATAGTATATAGTGGATAGTACGCCATTTGAGACGCAGCTGTGATAATACTTAGCTTAATGTTAGCTAGATTGCTAGCGAACCAGGGTAATAGTTTTAATTACATAATAGTTAGCCTAATGTTAGCTAGCTTTCTAGCGACTATGGCCAACGGTTTGCACAATATAATAATTAGTCTAAGGACAGCTAGTGCTTGGTTTTAACATGATATAATACGGAGGCTAACATTAGCTAATGTCTTAGCTCACACACGCATCAAGCATATTTTTTTACTGGAGTCCTATTTGTTCCACGTGGTTTCTAGCTAGAAACAATACAGAATACGCTATATTTTGCAGTGTATGGCCATAATCTAAACAGCACATGAGCTATTTTTCAGCCTGTAGTGTCCTCCAGTAGCAGCGCTCAGGCGTCAGTTAAAATTCAAACTTTCTAACTGCCACAGAGCGTAGAAATGAAAATCTTATTGGATTAACAAACTTTGTGATCATATGCAGTGGTAGCCTAATGCAGGTTTATAATGATGTGACGGTCAGTACAGATATTTGCACGTCATATTTACTAAACCAATGCAAGAAAGCACAGAAATGAATGCTCCATGACCAGCATACTTAATGCGTGAGCCACACAGCTTCACATAATTTATTCATTTTTAAAACATTTTCTAAATATTAACAATAACTGTTCTATCTAAAGGCGTTTGCTGATGAAATTTATTGTAGTTTAGGCAAAAAATGTTTGTGGCTTACGCTTCTGAAAACTAAATAGAGAAACCAATACCAACCTAACGAACAAATACTTGAGTATTCAAATTATTTGGGCCAGCCCTACTCTTAGCAAACTTGGCTAGCTACTAAAGTCAAATAGCTCCTGCTGGGAATGTAACATTAGCTATGTTAACTACCTAGCTGGCAGGTAGGTAGTTAACTTAGTGCTGGTCACGGTGTTCAGGAACGACTCAGTTTACCGGACAAATGGGTAAAATTCCGGTCACTATTGCTAGTGTTAATTACTACTGTTGTGCAAAACACAAAAAAATTGGGCTATACAAGAATGACACCATCAAGTAAAATCAATTATATCAGACTGAATTTTCTGTTTCGTCTATAAGCTCACACCGTCAGCGATTTTTCGCCTCGCGTCGCTCAAATCGCTCTACGTTAGTCGCTAGGGGGCATTCTATCTTTAGTTTGCTGCTGGTTGCCATGGTTTCAGTTGGAGCGCCAGGCTCGTGCTACACAAACGACATATACAGTATATGCAAAGCCACGCATTTGACCACAAATCAAATGTAAAAGTTGAGGGAAATTCTGGAGGGAAATCATTTGTCCGTCTAGAGACTCTCCGAGAGTCCGTGCCTCAAACAAACCCCCGTAGCGAGCGGCGTTAGCTTTATTTAGATGTATGCTTTGCTAGCTGTCTAATTTTCTCAGATAAAAATAGATATTAAAGAGTACAAATCCCATTTGAATTCCTGACTCGTCTTTTGAACATGGCCTTTGTAGCTGTGATTAGCTAGAAAACAATAACAGACATCCTGGAAGCAGGGCTGGTTTCACAACAGTGAACTTGAGGCTAGCGGCAGATTATCAAAGCGCACAAAGGCCAGTGGCAAGCAGCGTGCTTAAACACCTACATTTAAACAGTGACCATTTTTTCTTAAGCATATCATCGAACTCAGTGTTCAGCACTACTCCGTGATTGGTGGAATTAAAGAAAACATTGCTTGGCTGGGGACAAGTTTGTGTAGGAGATCAGCAAATACTCATACAGAAGGCCGTGGATGTTTAACCCATTGGACAAATGTATATATATATTTTTTGCATTAAAAAAATCACCAAATATATTTTAAAATAGCTCCTTGTCGCAAAACGTTTTTAAAAGTCGCAGTGACTATCAAAAAGTAGCTAAATTTGGCGGCAAATTCTCCAAATTGGCAACACTGGTAGCTGGCTAGTTTAGCTAATGTTGCTAAATAATGTTGCTAAACAATTCTGTTAGGCATGCGCACTTCTTTTCCTAATCTAAGATTGGTTTTACCTTTTGAAATGGTTAGGGTTGGTCTTAGATAAGCTAAGAAGAAAAACCTGCACACACAGTGAAATTAAGTCATATATACCTTGTGCTTAAACTTGTTGGCATTCTTGTTCTCTTTCTTGTTGAGGTCGATAAAATAGTGTGTGATGCGCTCCTTGGCCCTGGAATCCATGTCCCAACAGATCTTAAAGGAGTCACACGTGATGTTGCTGATTTTAATGTGCTGAGGAACGGGAAGCTCCTCCATCTCGGCAATGCCACTGTCCTGGGACTTATTTCCTGAGAGAAAGAGACAAAGAGAGAGAGAAATAGAGACTGTAGAGATTGTTCAAAAAATACAGAGAGGTCTCGGTGAGCTTGCGGACTCTCTTTGTGGAGGCTTCTGTTTTAGGACAGGGCAGCTATAACATAAACTAATGAGAGAGATGAACAGGACAGACCTGGTAAACCTTTTTCCTGTTGAAAAGAGTTGGATTGCTAGCTAGTAACTTCCAGTTGAGAAGACGCCGATACACTTTGCTGCATTAGCAGTTAGCTTGTGGAAATTGATGGTACAGCATATTCTCACTTTGCGGCTATAGCAGAGCTTATGACCATGACCAACCATGACCAACAAAGAGGACAGTCCGTTGGACTACAATGTTGCTTATAAAACACTAACATGGGCTGATTTATTGAGCTGATGTGTTTAATGAAATAGTTATCAACTATTTTACAATGCTAGTTCGCATTTATTGAGTGCATAACGCATCCTAATCCCCATTCAACCACTTGGAATTAATGCAGTCACACAACGCATTTTTAAGCAGCAAATTGCAACCGATAGCCAAATGTAATGAAAATCGATTGCAGTTTTTTGTTGCCAATGATATGTGGCAATACTTTGAACGCTCTTTGAGCCGCTTGACTGTTAACTTCCCTGCGCTTGGGCGATTAGTGAGAAGCCACGCACAACCTGCTCTCTTCTTTACCGGGAGCTGAAAACATCGATCTAGAAAATAGAGTTACGTGCAGTTTTGTTTCTATCAGCGTTTTTTACTCTTGCATGAGAGCCACGATTACTTACTGAACTTTACCTAGACTATAGAGAGGCCAAGACAGCCATAGGTTCACGAGCATTGGCTGACAAAGGAGCAGAGCCCAAGGCAGAGCCAAGCGTAGGAAAAGAGATTGAGACAGAGCAAATAGTAGGAGCAGACACAAGCTCAAGAACAGGAGCATGAACAGAGAGAGAGACTGAGTTAGGAGCAGAAACAGAGACTAGCAGAAGGAACAGAATCCGAGACTGATTTTGAACAAATGAGAAACAAGAGCAGTAGATGAGTGAGGAGAATGAGCACATACAAAGACTAAACTAGGAACATAAGCCAAGACAGGCGGTGTGGTCCAAATGAAATAATTGAAGCCTATTCAGTGGACTTTGAAGGGAGAATGCAGCCATTTGTCTGCTTCGGCATTTGCTGTCATGTCGGTGAGGTAGGCAAGTAGGCAGGATGTAGAGAGGACTCAAATAAATGTAATAACTTTAATGATGCAAATCTCTGCAAGCAGCAAAATACACAGAAACTCAAAAAATAAAACAAAAAAACCCACAGTCCTGAACAAGAGGCAGGTGACGGGTTGGTGTTGAATATGAGAGCCGGCTTCCACTCTTCTGGATCTTGCACAACTTGGATGAAACGCCAAGCAAGCTTTTTAAATAGAGGTTAGGTCTTGCAGTGAAGATCCTCCTAAATGGAACGCAGGAGGAGTGACAATATTTTAAAGTGTCCATAATAATAATGTCATGTGTGTTTGTATCATGTGAATATTGTGATATATCGTCTACCCGATCATCGGCACATGACTATGTTATTATTGTGAAATTGTCAGGAATTTTACTTTGCGATAGACTATAACAAAGGACAACTTTGACCATTCTGACCAAGAATAGAACCATATTGAATGAAACACTATAATGACCGGGTTTCAGCCTTTATATATCCTCTAGGCAAGGTTTTCCAACAAAAAAAACACTATATAGGGGAAATATCCTAAGCATTCTGTTAAGCCCCCTTAAATATAACTTGTGTGCTATAATAAAATGTTTGTCCTATGCCGAATACATAGCAAAGGTCAAATCAGTCAAACTATCAGTATAATTACTTTGTGATGTATAAATCCTCGTTTATATAGGTCATCTCGGTCATAAATGCACATATTGTTTCACTGCAGGAAGCATGACTTCCATCACCAGCAGGGTCTATTATAATCAGTGATGCATGCAAATGCTGGCTGCTGACTATTAGGATGTGCCATAGGTCACAGTGTTAAAGAGGTGTCCATAGAAACAAGTCATCTTCTCGGCTTCTCTAACACTCTATGGCGTGTAAAGACTCCACACATAAGCAAATACAAATGCAGGCCATGTGTAAGCTTCAGTTGCTATGTAATTACTTGTCACCATGCCTGGATTTCATTTAGTTCCTGCATTATGTGTGAATGCAGTATTGATTTGGCAATTACAGTACTAACAAAGGCGTTTTAAGATTTTAAGTTTCATTTCAAATTACTAACATCCTCCATGAACCTTGAACACATTCAAATCAAGCACTCTTTTAGCACTGGAATTCTGTAGGGAAACCCAGAATAAAGACTTCTTACGCTCTAAACAGTGATTTTATGAGGTTTACTTTCCGCTCCCCACCACCATTGTGATGCAGCCTATTGTCACAATTCAGCATGAGGGAATGACTGAGTGGAGCTGAATAAGAGAGATGCCCAGGGTGAACACTGGGGCAAGCACTCGACCTGACCAGTCAGCTAAAACCAGCTGGCAGAATCGCACACTCACACACATTGAGAGCAGATGAAGGAAAGCTATTCAGAATAGGGAAAAAAACACTAGAGGCAAGACATCCTCTTGAGTCTCTTCAGAAAAACAGGGAGTTCTAGACACAGACCTTTCCAGCCATTACAGAGAAAGACGATGAATGTTTTATAGCTAACCACACTGCTGCTTCTCCATCCTGGTTCCTCAATAACTTATGAACGAGAGAGACAAAGACAGAGAGAGCTGTACTGGGTTGTACTCTGAAATAAAGGCTGAGTATTATAAATCACACCTACGTGAGAGGACATTGTTATCGCACAGACCTAGAGACAGTCAGCTAGTCATGAGAAACCGCTCTGCTGTGCTTCTAATCATGATCCATCCTCTTCCGCGAGAAATAGCAACTCAGAAAATAAGAACTTGCCTTCAAAAATCCTACCAAAGATCACAGGCAATCTCTTGATGACTCCCTGTGAAAAAGCTAGGGAGAAGTATGAAGACAAGTACAGATTTTTGGAAAGTGCGTCAGCACTCTCTCGCTCTCTCTAATTACAGAGCAGAGTGTCTGTGCAGGTTACAAATACAGTGCTGTCACCAGAAGCCCCGAATGCATTGAGGCTAAAATTAATAGCTCATCTCACTTAACACACCCACGCTGGAAGTGGTAAGAAATTGATACTAAGTTGATATCTTTGTAGTGAGTGAAGCACAAAAAAAAACTAAGTGAGGCCAATTTCCATACTTAGGAAGAATACATGGTCTAAAAGTCCCTATAATCAAAGTAGACAGAAATTAAGTTTTTTGTGAGTGTGTCACCCAAGTCATACATGGATCTCCAATTCCGAGTATTTCGTTGCATTATACAGTGCCTTGCATAAGTATTCATCCCCCTTGAACGTTTCCATGTTTTGTTACAACCTGGAATTAAAATACATTTAATTGGGATTTTATGTCACTGATCTACACAAAATAGTCCATAATGTCAAAAAAGTGGACAAAAAATATACAAAGGTTTAAAAACTTTTTTTTATTTATAAATAAAAAAACTGAAGTCTTGATTGCATCAGTATTCAACCCCTGAGTCAATACTTGGTAGAACCACCTTTGGCTTCAACTACAACTGCGAGTCCTTTGGGGTAAGTCTCTACCAGCTTTGCACATCTGGATCCTGCAAGTTTTGCCCATTCGTCTTTGCAAAATTTCTTAATTCCTAATTCTGAAAATTCCACAGATTCTCAATCGGAGGTCTGAGTTTTGACTGGGCCATTCTAAGACATTCAGGTTCTTGGTTTTAAACCACTCCAGTTTAGCTTTGGCTGTGTGTTTAGGGTCATTGGGGGTGAATACTTATGCAAGGCAATTTCAAATGAGATGAAAGAGGTCTAAAAGAGGATCAAAATCAGGAATTTTAGATTCTCTGAAAAAAAAGTAATCTGTGGGTTAATACACAAATGGCTGTGATTACAGCAATCCTTTCACCTTAGCTAAACTCCATGATAGAGGGTAATAAAGCTAGCAGCTGGCGGAATATGCCTAGTGCTCCTTAAAGCTTTAGTGTCAATGCATAATTCCACTCATCTATAACAATCAGTCAAAGCTTAATTCATACCACATGTTCCACATAAACTAAAGATGATTTATGAAGCAGAAAACCCATAGATTCATAACAAACAACTCATGCAGCACTAACCGCTTGCAATTACAATCACTGTCACACGAAAAATAGGCACTCCGTCCACTAAACAGAGCCAAATTCCATTTGCACTGTCCTGGGAATACAGAACCTCACAAACTTTTCTCCTTGTAAGGACATTTTGATGGAAACCAAGAGAGAATAAGTATTTAGGGTTTTTAAAAAAAAATTATTAGAATGTCCGCCTATTTATGACTAGTGTCTCAGGATACAAAATGTTCAAAGTAAATACAATGATTGCACAATTTCTCATAGACATAAATCCTTTATATGAATGGCTAATCTATCATTTTTGTCATAAATTAGTCCTCCAAGGAATACATTTTCTCTCATCATGCATGCTGTTGCATTTTCATTTCATTAGAAGGACACCCAAATTGCTGCTATTGTTATAGATGGGGCTAAACACTACTTAGATGTGGCAAATGAGGAAAGATCTACAGCAAGAAAGTTAAGAAGCAGAAACCATCCTCAACCAGCCCCAAAGTGATAGAATATGAGTTTTCAAATCTTACTCTTCCTTTTGTCCCAGTGTAATCTTTGCCCCATGCAACTGGTGATGCCTGGAACAGATTAGAGCTAAAAAATAAAGTACCTACCAGATCAAAAGAATACCTTCTTCTTGTAGATTCCCTAGATGGCCTTCACTTATACAGTATGAGCAGACTATGGTGCCCTAGCCAAGGACGGGCATGTCCGAGTGTCCAGCTCCAGCACCGACCCTACGCGCCAGTGCACTCGGCTTAGAGGGGGTTTAGTGTTTGTTTGACAAGCCTGGCATGCTTCCATGGGAGGAACGCAGATTATTTCATCAGCTAAGGCTCACTGGCTCCCATGATTAGAGCCGGACAGAAATGAGAATGAGAGAAACAGAGAGAGAGGTGGGATGAGATGACTTTTTTCAGCATGATAAGCTCCTGGCTGCAGGAGCTGAAAACAATTCCCATTAGGAAGAGAAGTCCTAAAGTTCTCACCCCCGCCCTCCGTCTGCTTTCTGATCACACTGTCGCTTTTTCAAAAGATTGCATCATGTTTAGCTCTCCAGCAAATCTAATTGCTTTCACTAGAGTTATTTATTTAATTGTACTGCAGGCACTAAAAAGAGTCAATCTTTTTGTCTCGCTCGCCACCATTATGGTCCTATTGTTATTACTGATAATCTCTGCACTAAGTGCACTATATGTGCACAAAACAAGAAGAAGCTAATGAAGAAATTTCCTTCCACACACTGCATGGATTCTGCATATGAGTCTGTGGACACTGTCATGTGACCAGATCCCAATAGACAGACCGAGCACACAGGGACGTTGACAAAGCGTGTCTTCATTCTCCCTGCTCCTCACTCCACTAAGCCCTACAAGCGGCCTATTCAGCGGAAGGGCCTTCCCTCTAGTGAACTGCATCACCCTCCTCACCACCACGCTGAACAGTGTGGGGAAAAGACTGTGCTTTTGTTCTATTCATCGAGGGTAGTAATTAACACAAAAACGTGACACTGAGGGAGGCTCATGCAGTGCGAAGCACTTAGCAAAGCCGTACAGAACCCAGCGCGAGAGCGCCACTGCCTATTAATAGCGTTTGGAGTCTTTAGATTCCTTTATATGAAGGGAACAGTAGAAAGGCACCAGAAATACAGTATAATACAGAAGGAGAACAATGCAACGCCTTATTAAAACATTGTTGACTTTATAGACACTGTCAGGAACATACAAATGTGTCGAATCCATCAAAGAAAATCCTATCTTAAGAGTATCAATGTTAGATTCCAGAATGGGCTAAGAATGGAAGACACTAAAAAACCAAAAGAGTCTTGTCCTAGACTAAATATCACTTCCATTAAAGAATCTCCCAGACAGTGTAATTTAGTCCTATTTAAGCTGTACGCTCAAAACCGGTCATTAAGTACCATCACTAGGAAATGAATGGTGTGGGTTTTGTGTGCACAGTAGATCAGAGACGCATCGTAAGGCTCCGGGGAGTTGATGCTGTCGCGGTGAGATGACAACACAATCTCGTGTCGTCTTGTCTCAGACTCATAAATCCTGCATGAAGCTGCTCCTGTGAGCACCGTGCCCGCCCATGTAATGTTTCTCCGTCGAGGCCCATGCGTAAAAGTGGAATGGTGCAGTGGTGCAGGCATTATCAGACCATTCCTGTGCCTGCAGCAGTGCATAAAAGTTTCATCAGCTGCTAGTCCCCAGCCCTGAAAATAACCATTCTTTAATCAGTCTGGAAAGTTGATGGAGAGAATGTGATCCAGCTTCTAGGTGGATTTAGTAGGAAATACAGGAGCAAATGCTAATGTTAAGAGGGGAATTACAGTAGGATGATTCATGGCATGGGATTCACCCAAAGAAAACAGCGATGCTGACCACATAATGCAGAGGGGACCACAGTGCAATACATGAACAATTATGTTTTACATTAAAGTTGTGCATAATGTCATATTTTGACGCATTTATGGCTACTTTGAGGAATTTAACTAGGGCATTCAACCCTTTAAATGTATGGGTGTTTCGCCACATGTATGCCTCAGGTTTTGTGTTACCCGGCACTTACATGTATACCTAACATAAACTGCTATAAACATGTAAAACTATCAAAACATTTTATATAACAATTTATTTTGTTATATTTTGATACTTGATGTTTGTCACTCATCTAACATCTAACACGGATTGTGCTACAAATTACAGAACATGGTTCATAACTACTTGTACACACATATTTTGTCAGGCATTAGACTACATCAAACACATAGTGAGCTACACATTACAGAATGCTGTTCACAACTAACTGAATATCATTATATTGTCAGTTGTTTATCTAACATAAATCCTAATTATATATACTATATCTATCTTTTTTATTTTTTTTATTTTGTCATTTCCATATTTGTAAATCAGTCAAAACAAAAAGGAAACATCGAAAACTAGCGAGGTGGGGGCCTAACTAAATAAAATAGACTGGCAACTGGATAAAAAGGGGGGAAATGAAGACACAGGAGGACACGCGACCTTGTGTATGCATTTAAGGGTTAAAATGGCTACTAGACGGCCTCTATTATATTTAGTTTACGACCTAATAATAATGATCATACTAATTCTCATGTATTATATGCTCATATATGCTCATCTTAAGACTCCTATTCACAATATACTAATGCCTATACATGCAATATATTCTCAACGCATTTTGTACTTTATGTCCTTTCACTGTATGACTGTATACTGTAATGATCAAAATCCCACTATCTGGTGTCATCCGGAAAAGAAAGGGCTTCCTTTTTGAGTCTGGTTCCTCTCAAGGTTTCTTCCTCACGTCATCTCAGTGAGTTTTCTCTTGCCACTGTCGCCTCTGGCTTGCTCATTAGGGATCTAGATCTGTCTATTGTTAAAAGCGTTATACAAATAAAATTAAATTGAACTGAATTAATGACCACAATAAAAAATTAATTATTTTAGTTCGGTAGACTGAGATTTCACCATCTGATGTGACGATAAAATCATGCCATTAGAGCACCAGAAAAAGACACAACCATGTTACAGAGGCAGAAATTTCAATTCTGGCTGCACTTGAACAGCTTGTTCTCACTGAGTCAGGAGATTTTGAGCAGCTGTAATTAAAAAGCACCCATCTTAATGACTGCTTCAGATATTCTTGAATTTCATTATGGTTAACCATTGCTTTAGTATTCCCCAGAGAGACAGCTCATCTTGCGAGACAGCTGAGACAGTCTCCATGTTTACTGACTTCAGCACAATTAGACTGGCCTGAAGAGGTGCAGTAAAATTGGCATATGCACTCTTTGCTCGCTCTTTCAAAACATTCAAAACTATGGGCTTTATTTTTGTGATCATGGCGCAAGCGCAAAAATGAGGCATGAGATTAGGGTGTTACAGTATATATTATTGGAATTTTCTTAACCATTGGCGATAAACTGGCAAGGAGTGGCACAAATGTAAAACGGGGTTGGGTTAGAATGAATACATTATTAAGAGGAGCAGTTAGGTATGCTGCTGCGATATTCAATCAAATCAGCTCCTCTCATTAAAAAAATAAAACGAGTGTTCGCAATGCAGTGCAGTGACATTTTCATAATGATACTGTATTATCGATACTGTCGATATTTTATGTGATTTTGCATGTGTTCACGCTAGGACATCTTTTATATCAGCTAATTTCTCGTCTCCAGGAGAGACAATAAATTTGGCAAGTCTGATATTTTATTAACGATGCATCAACTGTCTGATTCACATTCATCAGACACAACTGAGGTGTGTGTTTTTATTTGTTACATATAAAACAATTCAGCCAGTTGTATTAAGTTAGTATTTGGGTGAAGTGGCCTATGTGGGGTGGCGTACATATTGTTATAATAAATGGGACAAATCTTTTAAGCCTTTGCATAAAGTCAGGAAAATACCATTTTGGCATTGTGTTTGTGCTAAGAGAGGGGGTCTTGACAGATGGCAATTTTGGACCAAAGTGGGTTTGAAAATATTACTGAGCCGTCAGATTTAGATTGACACAACCCCTTTTGTGCTGTATCAGCGCAAACATTTTTTGGCTTACGCTCAACCAAAGTAGCGATACGACAACTTATATCAGCCTGCACCAAAACAGAACTCTATATATGCTTGGCACCTTCTGGATAATAATAGTAATATCAAAACATGTGAAGTCATAATTCAGAATGTAGACTTTTTGAGGTCCAAGAAGATGATTTTTTGCTTTCATCTTGTGATGATAGAATTTCACAGTGCCTTCACAATGACTGTGGTTTGATAATATTTATAGAAGCATCACAAGACATGCTGAGAAAATATTCAAGGAACATAAATAATTAGGTTTATAAATAGAGAGGTGTTAATGCATTGTTAGGTGGAAATCAGCCATCCAGCTGATCTCTTACAAACCTTTCATGCGTACTGTTAATTAAGGACAAAGTGTGAAACCATGACTTAAGTGGATCTGAAAGGAAACAGGGCAACATGGCTCGTGAAAGTGAACGTTGGCAGTGAACCGTAGTCCGGCCTGTCTGACTGTGCTGTCTTGCCAAGAGGTGCTGAGAGGAGTCCAAAATCAACATATTAGGCCAGCATTAGGTGTACAGGAGCATATGGATAGCACAGTGGGGTTGTCTACCCAACCGGATAAAGCCTAGAAAAACCTCAGTTTTTTACCTAGATGCCTATTTTTTGGAATATTTAACAGTTTATACTCTGGTACCAAAATACATCATTTAAAGTGACCAGACTAGGAGATAATAACTTCTGGACATTTTGTGTTTTGTATGGTCAGACACAGGCTGCTTGAAGGGTTGCTCATCCTACCTTTATTATTGTTTCAGATGCTTTTATCTAAATCATGGCAGTCTCCAATCGAGGCAGACTCCGATACATCCATAGTGCTGAAACCTTGCTCAAGGGTCCAGCAGTGGGTCTCTGGCATTTCTGGCAATTGAACTCACAACTGTATGGACACTACCACAGAATCTTAACCACTGAGCCACTGCGACATAATACTTGAAAAATGTCTGCTTTTAAGAATATTTGATACCTGCACAAGCTGAACTTATTCCTGGGTGTAGGGCACTGTCTTTAAATTATTATTTAAAAAAAATTAATCCCCAATCTGGTCATTGCCAATTCCCACCCACTGTCTAGTTCTCCCCTAGCATGTGCAGCCAGCCACCACATCTTTTTTAACTGCTGCTCATGCTACATCACAGGGCAGTCAAACTGCCCTCTCCCATATACATGTTACATGTACTCATTTGGCAGACACTTTTATCCAAAGCAACTTATGGTTGAGCTGAGCAGTTGAAGGTTAAGGGTCTTGCTCAAGGACCCACAGTAGCAGCTTGGCAGGACTAGGATTCAAACTCACAAGCTTCCGAGCAGTAGTCTAGAGCCTTAACCACTGGACCACCACTGCCTTCCTATACATGATTTCACAGATGCACACTATTGGCTAGAGTCGCTTTGATTGACAGAGGAGAAAGAGTGATGCCATCCCTCCCGCCCAGAGAGCAGGACCAATTGTGCTCTCCTGGACTCTCAGCTCAGATGGCTGTGGCATCGTCGGGATTCAAACTCGGGATTTGAATGCTTTTCTGTTGCGCCACTTATATTGAACTTTTGCACCATATGCAAACCCGATGATATTGCCCATTTTAGTCTTGTTTCAGTAATGCCAGCATCAACTTTTAGTATACGATTACAAAAGGTTTCATAAACTTAAAACTCACTCCTCACACTCTGAACAGGCTCCTTGAGGGTCAACCTGGAGGTTAGCATTCAGACATTTGAGCCACTTTTCAGAGACCATTTGCTATAATTGTATGCTTTTGCTCAAGGTTAAGCAGAATCAACTAAAAATACATATTTTCAGAAGATATATTTAAGCAATTCTGGACTACAATATATTATTCTCAATGTAATCCTTTTTACTGAGAGTACTAAAATCCAAGGCAACGCACTCAAATGTTTGTGATCCTAAACATAAACAGCACTATTTGGAGAGATTGTCAGAAACATATTTCTTTAGCATTAGTCAATCTGTTCCTCTGGCAAAGACTACTGTTCTGAAAGTTGGTGAATATTTGGTGTATATTTGGGTCAGATGTATGCTAGGCACCCCATAAAGGAGCAGCAATGTGAGATGTGACTGTGTAGCAATCTGCATTCAGCAAGGCTCAGTGTGAATACCTCATGCTGTGTGTGAAATATAGCAGTCATTGATACCACACCACTTGCAATGTGTTTTGAGAGAAGAAATGGGAACAGATTTGATTTGCTTGCGCTTGGAGAAACAACCCTTTGCAGTAAAATCACCAGTGTTAAATTAACTCATTGGACACAAATGAAGACTTCAAGGGTTAATTCAAAACTGGGGAAGGGCAGCAAAATCCCACTGTTTCCACTGCAATCACATTGATAGTTTAAGACTAGCTTTGCAGAGCAACTATGTGGGGCAGCGATGGTTCAGCGGTTCAGCGGTTAAGGCTTTAGGCTATTGATTAGAAGGTTGTTAGGTCAAATCCTGACACCACCAAGCTGCCACTGTTGGGTCCCTGAGTTAACCTTAACCTTCATCTACTCAGCTCCATTGTAAGTCGCTTGGGATAAAAGCATCTGGTAAATGTATATAGGAAATGAAGCCTTTTGCTTGCAGTGAAACATTTTACTAAATCTAAGGCTGCAAAAAGTGAGGACTCATCATTTAAACCAATAAGCAATAACACTATCATCTCTTTGTTCCAAAGTCCATGGTATTAAATGGCTTCATCCATTATTGGTTTCTTCCTGCGCCTAATTAAACACAATAGCATCGTTGGCCTAGACTCATCCAAACAGCCCGTCCTGCCACACTAAGCATGAATGGGCTAATAATGATGAATCAACTCTCTCTTTTTCTGCCCAGTTTGCTGTATTTGTCTTCTCTGTAAGCCACAAGCTCTGTGGACACAATTAGTAAATTGATGGCCTGTGCTAAATCGGCCTTTTCATTTAGCAGGCGGGTGGGCAGGCTTGGCAGATGGCAGAGTCTCCCCTGGACCCAGTGCTCACCCACACAGCTGGACCATGAAGAAGCACGGGTCTGAAAACATGCACCATCAGTCTTCCTCGAAAGGACTGCCCCAGCTGGGGTTTCTGGGGCTTTTCCCAAGGGTGACATACCCCCTCAACACATTAGACCGTCGATCTGCACATTTTAATGGGTCTGAACGGGAACCAAATGAAGTCGCTGATACAAAAGGACATGTCACTGCTGAGGTGGAACAGAGCGCATGTGGGGTGCTAGGAGGTAGAAAGCACAGGGTTGAGTTGGGAACGAACAGAATGTTCCAGCATGACTCAGCTGTATTGATTATATCCACATAATCCCTCATGTTGTGCCACATCAAACCTGGACATCATGTGTGCAAATGAGAGAGCCACCAGCATCTGTACGGTGGTCTGATGGGCACATATGGGCACACATTACTGTCACACCCCCACTATAGCAACAAAGAATGGCATCACAGAAACCCTTCTGGCTTTGGGAACTGTATTAGTGCATGCATGTTTGCATAAAGGAGCGAGTTTTCAATAGCACATGCAGAAATAAATTAAAACCTACATGTGAGGAGAAAATAATGTACATGAACAGCCGTCACACCATGCAAAAACTCACACACTCTGTTTCTGTTTTTTTTTTTAGCACAGGCCATCACAGAAAGAACACACTCTTTGTCTTCTTTCTTTCTTTCTTTCTTTCTCTTTCTCGCTTTCTCTTCAGCATAGCCAAAGGGACTCCAGGTTTCTCTGACACAGTGCTAGTGCTGGCGTTGAATATAAAGTAGGCCTCCTAAGAAATTCACTAGAGTACACACATTAGCTATGCCCTTTAAGTCCAACAACAATATGTGTATACACAAGTGTATACACAATATGGCGTATATTTGTACAGATTATAATGCACATGGCTTCTGCACTGATTTGGCAGCACATTATGTTACATTCTGATGAAGAAAGAGAAGCCTTAAGCCTTAATATTCCTGCATTACATGGCGTCCTCACTGCCAAGAAAATAAAGTATATCCCAGTAGGAGACGGACTATATGCATTTATCATTAGTACCTAATGTGTATGAATGGGGAGAATCACCATACCAGAATCACCATACATCACATGGATCAGCACACCAGTGTCACTATAGATCACACCAGGCCTTAATGCATGCTTAGGGCAGGACAGAAGAAAGCTGAATACTTTATCAACATCCCTACGGTGTTGAATTAAAATCTGCCACGACGAATTGCAGTGTTCATAGTAAAGCTGGCCAATATGAACTCTAAGTCCTAGTTACTTCAACCCTGTAGCTGTTGTCATTCCGTACTGGAAAAGTTACTTGTAATTCATATCTGCAGGGTTTTTTTCTGTTTTGTTTATTCAGCACTGGGGATCTAAACACCATACCTTACAAACCACTCCATTAGGCGAAAGCTTGAACTGAAATGGTCTCCATGCTCCGAAGTGACCTTGCTTCATCCAAAGGCGCACTGCGAATCGTACTTTAGAGGAGATGAATCAGCACAATGTGCATTTAAAGACTGAGCCCGACAGAGGATTTAGACTGATTTACTATCAACAACCTGCGCATTGTATGCGTGAATCAATGATGCACTGCATTTGACATTTGAAACCTAATTTGGTCTTTGTAAGATTTAAGTCGGGGTGTCTTTCTCCCCCACCAGTCTTGGCTCCTCTGGAGCGTTTGAGCGTTGTCCATGGTGCTGAAAATCAGTCCCAAATCCGAACAAATGCGGCTTTCGTTCTGTAACACGTGTGTCCGTCTTTACGTGGTTCAAAGCGAATCAAACCAACGCGGACGACCGCTCCAGTCTAGTACACTACACCAGCCCATTGAATGTTTCAAAATCAGTATTGATATGACTAACAATCAACAATCCAACACTTTCCTTAAAAAAAAAAAGAAGAAGAAAAAAAAAGAGAGAGACAATCCCACAAATGTCATCTCCTGCCACGAGGACTGTCTGATTTTGCTGTCGGATAGAAATAGGAATAAAGGCAGCCTTTGCCTGCAACAGGAGGAAAGCGAATCCCCCCCATGCACACGCACACGCACGCACACACACACCAAATAATGAGACTTAGCTGGACGATGCTGGATGTTACCTTCTCTGTCACAAAGCTGTATCGCGTCCAAGCTCAGGTTCTTCATAACGTCCTCGCACGGGCTCGTGGGGCTGCTGACACTGCGAGCCACGCGTGGCACCTCCATTTCCTCTGCGCGCTGCAATAATCCCACGAGCTGATCTCCCAAAAGCGGCTCTTGCACCGAGCGGCTCGCCTTGCCTCCCCTCTCTGCCCCCACCCTTACCCGGCTTTCTCAACGTATGACGTCAGCAAGTCGTCAGGGGCACTTCGGGGTAAGGCTGGGCTGGGTTCCGATCGGACTTCTGCATGTTGGTACACCAGCTACTATACTCCAGTGCTGACCGATCATTCACATGTTCTGTTAACTGCTGAGCAACGAATAGCCCGCTGACCCAGAGCCATCTCTTTAC
The DNA here is from genome assembly GCA_028565825.1 of Olivaichthys viedmensis. Classification (NCBI taxonomy): domain Eukaryota; kingdom Metazoa; phylum Chordata; class Actinopteri; order Siluriformes; family Diplomystidae; genus Olivaichthys; species Olivaichthys viedmensis. The sequence continues at coordinate 16,669,346 of JAOUQW010000049.1, forward strand.
CTTTTATAACAATGTAATTGTAAAAAAAAAAAAAAAAAAAAAAAAAAAAAAATCAATTATTTCAAATATGTAAGGAATAAAAACACAACGGGACGTGCAGTTATAGGAAAAATAATCGCACGCCGGAGTTCCAATAACAGCACGTCCCGAAGTGTTTTATTCCGCTTATACCACAAGCAATTTGCCAGCCATTGCACATTTTCATTTAATACAGAAGGACACGTTAATCAACACCTTCTGACCAATCAGAATCGAGAATTCAACAGCGCTGTGGTATAAAATGTATGCG